>JABUQX010010041.1:0-47385 GCA_015478945.1 Trachelipus rathkii | reverse complement strand
AAACTAGAGGTAGAAAAACGCTTGGTTCTGTGGAATTAATGACCTTCTTACTATTGCAACTTTACTTAGATTCTCGTTATAAAGCAAGTTTTTTTTGTAACGATATTAGGACAAGTTAAATCGTCACTTTTAGTTGCAGTTGAAAAACTTCAAACCGAACAGTCAATTAATTTGGTTCCATTTTAAAAAGGAAAAAAAACAAAATCTCTACAGAAACAACACCTTCTACAAGTAAATCAATAACAGATTCACTGGAAGAATTTCTACAGTCCAGTAGCGATGAAGAAACACACGCAATTACCCAAAAGATGTAGTGCAAATGATTGAAAAACTATCACAAACGAAAAACGATTAGATTCAAATGATGATCCAATCAGCTTGTGGAAAGTTAAGCAAAATTGTTTACCCGCGTGAGTAAACTTTCAAGGAAAACTTCAATCCGAACAGTCTATTAATTAGCCATCATTAAAAGAAAAAAGGAAAACAATGAAATATACAGAACCAACATCTTCTACAGGTAAATCAATAAACAGATTTTCACTGGAAGAATTTCTACAGTCCAGTAGTGATGAAGAAACACACGCATTATCAAAAGCTGCAGTGCAAAGATGATTGAAAGCTATCACCAAGAAAAACGGCTAGATACAATTCAAATGACGATCCTATCAGTTGGTGGAGTCTGTCTTAATTAAGCAAAATGCAAAATGTTTACCCACGCTAAGTAACTTGCAAGGAAATACCAGCCTGCCCTAACCTAGTGTTCCAAGTGATGGGAGTATTTAACAGATTTGGGCTAATGTATGGATGAAAAGAGAAACAGACTCTCAGCAGGAAAAATGGCCAGAAACATTGATGTCTCTCAAGCACAGCCTTCCCATTTTTTCCATGACTAGTGCAAAAAAGTATATTTAATCCATGTAAAATCTCTTTCATTTAGGTCGGAGGTTAGGGAAAGAGGTTGATGGGGGTCCATTTGAGTTTGGTTCCAGTCCCGCAGTCCCTAGTAACAAATATATTAATAGATTTTCCTACTCTCTCTCTCTTCTCCCTCTCTCTCTCTCATTCTCTACTCTCTTCTCTCTCTCTCTCGCTCTTCTCTCTCTCTTCTCTCTCTCTCTCTCCTCTCTCTCCTCTATATATAAGTATATATATATATAAATATTATAATATATATTATATATATAATTATAATAATATATATAAAATATATAAGCTAAATAATATATATATATATATATAAGAACATCCTCATCCTACAATGCCGTCATGCCGGTCTACTTTTAAAATCAAACATCTCAGGACCGATCCTCATCCTCATCCCAGGATCGGGATCTGAAAAAAAAAAATTACATCTTCAGAATGACTCAAATATATACTATATATATATATATATATATATATATACATACATATATATAATATATATAATATATCATATATATATATATATTATATATATATATAAATATTATCATAAGAATAAGAATTTTAGAGAGTATAGTATGTCCTGAAAGGTGATAATATGAAAGTCGTGGTTTAAGCGATGTAGAGTGAGAGAGGTTATGGGAACGACTCACGTGGAACACGAATAAGAAAAGGGATTGATCGTAACGAATGTCTGTAAGGAGAGAAAAATGTGAGATTGAGAGGCCAGAAATAAAGGTGTCTGATAGGAAAATGCGGTTATTGTATTGGGGCACAGTGTGTTCCAACCTGGCCAGGGATTGAACCGATACATTGACGATTTACCATAGTGAGGGTCCGTCCGTCATGACTTCTAAGGGTGGATTTCTGTCTTTGCGAGACTTCTCACTAAATTAATGTTACAGAAGCTAAGCTTGGCTTTTATCGAGTTGTCATTCTCCTACTGCTTCTTTCGATGCTTGTACAGACCTTACCCATCTTGGGCAAATAAGGTAAATGAAGAAGAAGAAGAATATATATTATATATATATATATATATATAATAATTATTATATAAATATAATATTATATAAATAAAATATAATATTAAATATTATATATTTATATATATATAAGATTATATTATATATAATATATATATATGGTAACGGTACTAATTTTATGAAAGACCCAGCTTTTGGTTAAATAATATTTGTATAAATGATAGATTTATTAACTAACCTCTTTTCAGATTCTGCAAATTGTCTTTTAATTTATTTTAAAGAGAATATTTAAAATTTTCCAGATTAACTCTATTAGTAAATCGTGGTTGGGTTTCTCGCAAGTTGAAAAACCCCGAGAATAGATTAGAAGGCCAAATAACAGGTGAGATATCGTTGACAGGAATAGTTCGTAGTAAAGAAGCTAGAGCTCCATTTATGCCTGAAAATCACTCTCAAAAAGGAAGTTTCACTTACAGGTAAGGGAATTGTGTAGATTCTTTTTATTCTTCTTTTTCAAATAAAATATTTTTCAACATAAAAAGATTTAAATTCTTCAGTTTGAAAAAATAGTGGTTATAGGAAAGGTTTTTAGAATCGGGGTCGAAAATATCAACAGAGGTGGAGTTTGAGAATGAAGTCAGAAATCATATATAAATCTGTTGATTTTTTTAGCATAAAGTTTAATAAATAATATAAAATCAGATATTAAAACTAACTTGATAAAATAAAAATACCTTATTTGGACACGATGTTACAGAAGCCACTATTGCTGTACTACTGTATCATCCTTTAGTTCTATCTTAAGATGTTCAGTGTTTCCCTGTTGTGCTCATCGTAAGCAACGCAATATTTTATTTTGATTAAGGTGTTCACCTCCTGCTTAGCACGAGAACATTTTTACCTTTAGTTCATAAATCGTTACAACAGTGATATGACAATTGTTGAAAAATTTTACCGTTGAAATTAGGTGTGCGACAGCATTTCTAAAAAAAAAAAATTTCGAGAACTATTTATTCTATGTCATCGATATGATATCCGTCCTGTCATAACTTGTGTTTCTACGCTTGCATCTTTTTGTGCTTTTTCTCTCGTGCTGGTCTTTTTTTTCCCCTATTGAAGCAGTTCTGAAATGGGGGATTTAGTTTCTACTTCTATTCTTTCGAATCTAACCTTGTCAGGAAGATTTTGAAGCGTCGAATGTGTTTAACGGAGATCCAGAAATTAAATCTTGCTATAACGAGATTTTCAGAAAAGCCAGCAAAAATCTAAAAGAATCTTGTTTTTTTTTTTTTGTGTGAAACACTTCGCTCTAAACAAATATTAGCAGACATATAGAAACAAACGTAAGTATATGTTAAAATCTAAATTAATTAAAACGAGATAACTATTTGGCAAGCAAAGATTTTTAAAAGACTTTACCGGTAACCATAATTTAAAATATTGGAACAACTGAAAATATTAATAAATTAAAGAAACGAATTCGTTAATATTTACTAGATTTAAAACTAATTTACTATCAAAAACTGTTAAATAATAGCATGTAATAAATTATGAACAAATTATATTTGCGTAAAAAGGTTGATAAAAAGTATTAATATAGGCGCCTAACTCTCCATTGTTTGTTTACATCAAAAAAGTCAAGATTCTTGCAATGAAAATTAAAGATAGAAATTTCTCTTATTTTGGCTTCAAAAAGCGTTTCAGATATTGACATGAAACAGTTTGCTTAAAGAATCTTTACTGTATAACACACCTATCATAACATAACAATTCATAACGCTTCTACTCTTCAGCTGATCGTAAATGAAGAGCTAAGAAATAATATATTATCCCCTGCCATAATGATTTTTATTATTATTATTGTGGGGTAAGGTGCATGACATGCACCGGAAACAAAAGTAATAGAAGAGTATGACACAAGTCGAAAAGAAGCCATCAGCTTAACCTTAGTATATCTTTATTACAACTTCGCAGTCAGGAAAACCACGCCATAAGAACTTCACGGGAACCTGCGATGGACCCTCACTATGGCATCTCGTCAGTGTGGGTTCATTCCTTGGCCCAGGTGGGCCACAACCATACTCCCCTTACAAAACCCCGCCATTCACTCCTATTTATGAACCTTTCCTCTCGCCTCTTCCAAACTCTCATTTCTCTCCTCCAGGCATTACTTTACTGACTCAATTCACTTTTTCTTCAGTCTCCCAGTCACTCACCACTACATCCGCTTAACCAACGACATCTTCTATCCTTTCCACATGATCCAACCATCTCAACGTACTCTTGCTTATTCTCTCATTTATCACTTTCTTTACATCACACTACTCTCTTAATACGTTCATTCCTAATTTTTATCAATTTTTCTCATCTAACAACTAGATTGTCCACTTCTGAAAAATTGGTAACATTTAGATATCCTCTTATTTCAGACCATATAAGTCATGGTATACAATAACACAGGTAACAAATTACCCTCATGTAAGACCCTAGCGCCACTCAAGACTTAAGTCCTTTCACATCCACCAACAATTATTGGCAACCACCACCGTACATCATTCACAGCTTTCCTACTACACTCTGCCTCATACGTTCCCTTTTCACTCCAACATATATCCTAAAGGTATTTAAACTCAGAACTTTCCAGCTCTCACATCTAAATAACTTCAAAACAAAAAACCCCAGGGGACTGCCCTCACCACAACCAACTCACTCTTATTATCGGTTACTTTTCAAACCCCTCCTATACACACCTACAAATCTCATCCAATGCTCAAAACTCTCTTCAGGATTTCCACACAAATCAAATTCAAGAATAATACTAGGTCCTCCACTCATCCATCCCTACAGGTCAAACACCACTCCTGGGCACCCCCACCTACCATCATAAAAACCCCATTCATATTACAATAAAATACACCAAGAAATGACACTCCCTGGCCATACATCCGGTAAAAGTTAACCACACTCGACATACAAGCCACTACCCCATATAAGTATGTCCAACAGAAGGCTATTATATCTACTTCTCGAACTATTATTAGCGACAATGCAACTAACACCTGAATAAAGTGCCGTCAAAGCAAAACGAACTCAACAATATTAACAAGATAAATGTAACTAAGAAAATATATTCAATTTTTAATAAAAATAAACCTCCAAAAATATCTAATCGTGGCTCACCGCTGGCAAAAACTCAGAGATAAATATTATAAGCTATCCACAAAAAAATCCCTACAACAGCACCATGATAGACCTACCATAAAAAAGAACCGTCCTAACTCTCTACGCTAGATAATAATCTTTTCGTAACACTACTTTTTAGGGAAAGAACTCAAAACAATACACCTGCGCATAAAAATCCCAAACATAATTAAAAAAAAATAAAAATTAAAAAGGGATAAAACTTGCTCCAATTAAAACATTTAAAACCCTTGCCTACGCACTTTAGGTTAGTTAGGTCAGGTCAGGTCATCAAAAAATATGTAAACCTCTATTCTCATAGACAAACCCCTAGTCTAAATCTCATCAATATGCTTGTGTGCCGATAAGTGGATGACAGCATCATAAGTTAGGTGTGTCGGTACGGAGAATACACGCCGCTCGTGCTAGCGATGGTGTGGTGCTGAGCCCGCATACCGCAAGGTGACCATGCAAGCTCCAGCCGATATGTTCGTCCCTTCTCATCACCATTTTGACTATGACAAGAAATACACTCCACTCTGGGACTAATCCCTGCGGCACCATGATACTATGGAAACACTGTGCACCGAAAAATGTCTACGCGATCACCTCCGTTACTGGCCAAATGACAGACAACTCCGCCACCCCCGCACCTGACCGAAAAACAATGCCCAAGTGATGAACGACCAAGCAATCCCACGTAGACAAGTGCCGGATTAAATCTATTATACCCTCTTTCTCTCCTCTTATGACTACACGGGTTTATTTCTCATTTCTTCTATCACCTTATGTTAATTGTTATTACTTTTTATTTATATCTCCACCTGTACTATTTATCTCCCACTTAATCTATCTATATCCATACCAGACAGACTGATCGCGATGATTGCACACGAATATAGTGATACAATTTACGTCAGCTATTCATAGTTTTTTTACAATACTAATGGAGACATTGTCCTAAACATCTGGACGGTCTGGACCACTTGAAAACTAGATATCATACTCATATAACACATCCACGGGGCTAGGATACATTAACCGGCACACCGCCATGTCCACACTACACTTGAGGATAGTTAGCTTAACTACTACGCAGTTAAGCAATCCACTAAGTCTTGCCTGTCACTATGAATATACTATAAACTCAATACTATACGCCTGCAGGCGCCATATAGGTACATATCATAACTGGTACACAGGCAACTGATATACGTACAGCTACTGGCGAATACTTAGAAGTAGATGACCTAAATAACGTAATATCGTCTTCATATACACTACTTGCACCGACTAATACACCACTATCTAACTCACATATATATATTAAACCCCCACGAAGCTAAAGAATAAAACCAACTAAAATGATCCGATTAATCCTGCCTAAACCCGGCGCACGACGACAGCCCCAACGATAACCCAATGCGGCTGCAACTCAATAACCCAAATTTTGTAGGACATCAACTCTGCACTACACCCCAGACTTGCCCATTACATTCCTGACACCATTCCACATAAATTCGAACATATTAAATTTGGCATTTTTTAGAATAATACTCTAGTAAGGTACGTGTAAAAATATTTTCTTTTAAGTATTTTTGTTACTTTTAACCAAAAGCATTTTGTTCAGTCGGTGAAGAAAAAATATAAGATTGTGATCCAGCAGAACTCGCCACAGAAACCACATTACTAAGACTGGTTTACCAGACTCTCTTCCAGTATGCGCCAAACTAATTCCCTCCCTCTAACCATACTAAATATCTACAAGGAATATACATGTCACGCGCCATTTTCTTCGCTTCATTTGCTCAATTTTCAGCTTCGCATGGCGAACTCTATGTGGTTATATAGTCCTGTTCACCCAACACAATCCAAACGTCAGCCCGCTCTACCAGCCTATCCAAAATCAACAGCAGTAGTACATTGTATTAGAGCACCCCAATGGTGACAATCCTCACTTCGTACCCAAACATCTGACGACAGCACACCTAAACACATCAAATACACTACACAGACCCTGAAGCTCCACAAAACAAATAACCAGTGAGAATTGTCCTAGAGGCGTAACACTAAAACCTTAAAAACCTGTCCGCCCCCAACCAAGCCACGCGGGGAAAATGGGCAACTCTCCGCCATTCTCGCCTACCAATCCCGCACCACCAGCCCAGAACTACAGGTCAGAGCTACAAACTTTCAGCTGCAGGTGCAAAGGCGCATTCACTACAAACTGGAACCTTGGTCCATATGTGGTCCACACCGAGAGCAAAGTATGCCCCTCAAGAATGTGGCGCTGCCTCTTTCTGAGAACCCCTGAGCTCGATTCCGGCACGCCGCACCTCGTCACATTGTCCTAAGCCCTCTGAGAGGTATTAGCAATACCGAGACCGAGGCGAGAAGGATGCTGTGCGGGCCCCCTCTTTAAAGGCGAAGAGAAAGGGACCGTGACAACCGAATCTACCCGAACCCCTTCGCCCTGCCCTAGTCGTCTAGGCGAAGCCTAATGTCCTCGTGAAAATACAAAGATTAACTGTGGGAGGAGCCCAGCCAAACATGCCATCCATACCTATCAACGCGTACAGTGGTCGCACGGCCCGATGCGGCTACGACGAAGGCAACACCACGACATCAATGGACGAAACGGAAGTGTGCAGTTTCCAGCAACCACACCAGAGAACTACATTCTAAGCGTATAGGGAGGACTGGGTCACGTTAAAAGTGGCAGAAGAGGTCTTGACACAAAAGTCAGTCGGTTTAATAAAAGGTATGGTCGAACCAAAGAATCGTAATGACCAATCGGCCTCTATACATAAAAAGTGTAGTTATAAGGCGATGGATAGACATAAAACAAGCAAATGCTGGATACAGGGGTCCCATGAATCAACTAAGTAAAATAAACAGAAGTTAATAAGTAAAAAACAAATAAGATAAACACCCTACAATAAAGTAAAAATAGGCAGGAAAATATCCTATTCTGGAATACGCAAGACAGCTAAGAAGTATAGAGTGGAAACACGGAAGGCTACTCATCACCTTACTTCGCTACCTAGTCAGGTAATATAAATGTGTAGTCCTCCAACAGAAAGGGCGTCCTAGCGCACAAGTGTATCAACATAGAAGAGACACACTGTTACTCACATATTATCTGCACGGATGTCTGATAGAACCTAGCAACACCAAGGGATCCCTCTATAATAAAGTCAATTAGTTTATGGAGACAGAAGATGAAGTCGAGTACTCTAACAAAGATATAAACAGACCAATAGAAGCATTCTCTCTATCAATTAACTGAGCAAAAATAAGTATATAAAAGCCACATCAGGAGTGGAAGTGTAATGTGTCTAAGTCGACAATAAAACGTAATGTACAAGCTCCTCTCCCAAGATATAGCTTACATATCACATTACTCAGCGCATAGACCCAGTCAACTACCAACGCCTTCCATAACACAGTTTCTGCCTTATAATCAAACAACACGATAGACAAGAACATGCCGCGCTAACACCTCCTCATAAACATTTAATACTTTGACTTAAGACTATTCAGATACCACATTACATTCGACTACCCCACTACATACAGCAAATGATTAATGGTAGTACACTCATAGAAAGACCGAGACATAAAAAAAGTGTAATGGCGAAATGAATAAAGAAAGAGGATAACCAAGAATCCAACAAAAACTGCAGTTAATGCCAATAACTATGTATATGAGTGACCCATATATATAGATATTATACAAGAAACACCTAAATACACTGGACACTAAGATCCTACTAAACTCTACGGTGACATCGACGCTAAGCAATTGGAAAGAGCATGGGTTCGAACGAAAATTACACAAATAAGGTCCCAACAAATTGAAACCAGGAAAATGAAACAATTGACATGGAATGGAAAGAGTCAATGGTAGTGTCAATAAAACTGTAAGTAAGAAAGTAACTACTCAAGAAATAAAGTACGGAAAGAACAGAGCTGACGGAAAACAAGTTCTACAGCGTAATAAAAAAAGCGACACTTATCAATATTACCGAAAGTACAAAAAGGGAAAAAATAATCCTTAACATCAGAACCTCAGATGTTGTTACAAAATACATTAGTACTTGGTCGGGTGTGTACCACAAAAATTAAAGAAGAGCCTTCATGAATTCTTATGCCAATACAGTACCACCAGCATATAACACAAAATAAGCCACATTACAACTACCCCTTGCGCAAGAAGGATAAGAAGAAGAGTTACAGCATGTGGCTCATGGTGGTTGGTAGCTGGGATACATCTAAATGATGTGGTACAACCCAAAACACTACAGCGCTCCCAAATCAACACCCGACTGACTCACGTAGGGAGGCAAACTGGGCCGGAAGAGGCTCTCATATAACAAACGTACCCAATTCAAAGTCTCGAAGCATTTCATACGACACCCGAGACCAGCAGCGCATGGGTTATGAAGCGTCTAGAAAAGTGTGGATGAAAAATAATGAATGAATCCTCGATTAACAGAAGGAAAAAGTAACAACTCCGATGAGAGAAAAAGAATATAAATCCTCGACAATATGAACCTTAGTGATAGTATGGGATGTTTGAAAAGCCATAATGCTACAAAAAAAAGGCGTGATATCAAGAAAAAGAAATGATAGTATGATGTGATGACGCAGGTAAAGGTATATAGATAATGACAAAAGATAATTGATAGAGGCTAGGACGTGAGCCACAAAAAAAGTAAAATCAGATAGTGGTGCCTAGCAGGACTAAGAAGGTAGAAAAAGTGGGTAAAAAAAAACCGAGAGTATATGATATATTTTTTTTTTACCCATTTCCTTTAAGAGAAAGCCCACAAGTGATATATTCCTCAAATATAGGAAAAATAATAATAAAAGTAAAGTCAAACACCAGCGGCGCTATACATGACGAAGTGCAATGAGAAAGAACACACATACTATATATAAAGGGACGGGGAAGAATACATATAACTCGTATGTACCATTTCTACCATAGAGGATCGCAATACAAAGAAGGAAAGGCATAAGGAAATTCGAACCAAGACGATCGCGATGAGCTCACATGATCGACAAATCTTCGCGGATACCTGCACTCTGTAGACCTCTCTCTGAGTACTCCACAAGTGGTAAAAAAGAATGAATTTAAATTATGCAAAAAAAACACTCTAATGTGCAATCGAAAGCTATAAGAGTAAGACTAGAGAAGTTAATGAGAGACCAAGAAATGACATATGGAGTAAATTTCGCTGAACATGCCCTCCACCACAAGACTATAAGGTACTGATGGACAAACCTTATTCGATAAATCTTAGCCTTACTCATCAAACAAACTTCCCATAAATTCAATTTCACTATATTTAAATGATATACTGCGAAATCATTTCGGACATTACCTATCTCTTCACTATTACACTCATCAGATAGTTCGTATAACTAGTAATGTTGAATAAGAACCTGGAAGAAAGGTTCAGGGCTTCTCGCTACTACTTAATTATATCTTAGAAATGCTCATGCATGCCTCAGATTCCCGGTGCATGTTTGAGCACCCTACCCCTAGTTATGGGAAAGCAAGGGGCAGATGATGATGATATATAGTGCTCTACGCATCCCAAAATGAAGTTATATTTACTATTAACACCCTTTTTAATTTATTTTCAGAATTTCTGCCTTACATAATAATTTTAATATTTGAAATTAATATTGCTTCAAGTTTTAAAAGATAGACATTTCTAAAATTTGTCAGAATGCAGAACAGAACAAACTTAACACGAACAAATAATCCTCAAGGAGGAAGACCCAAGGATCCAGCTTGGGCATTATTTCAAGAAATTTCTGAAACTAAGGTTCGATGCAAATTGTGTATGGCCATTATTTCAAAGCGCATAGATTGTGCCAAAGGCCATCTAAGTATCTGCAAAGGTAATGTACCAGACGAATGGAGAACTAATACTAGAAAGGATGAGAGAGCCGTTGCTATACCACCAATACTAGGAGTGAGCATCATTAGGCAGAATATGGATGCGACGGCTATCATACCAGAGAGAAGTAACACTGTGGTCAACGATGAAACTAATGAGCAGCAAACCTTATCTGAAGAATTATTGACCTCTTCTTCTCTAATGAGCGCTTCAGAAAATTCGGAAACGCCAAATACAAACAAAACTACCTCAATAGCGTCATTGGCACTAAATTACTTAATTCTTAGACAGAGTATGGATGTGACAGCTATCACACCAGAAAGAAGTGAGAATGGGATAAATGGTGAAATTAATAAGCCTCAAATCTTATCTGGAGAATTATTGAAGTCTTCTCCTATCAATATGAGTACTACAGTAAATTTGGAAACCACAAACAAGACTGGTACATCAGTAGCATTGTCAACAACTGCCGGGGACAAAGAATTGGAGGATAATGAATTTGATGACACTTTAGAATATAGATGCTTTTCTAGAGCCGAATCTTACACATATGAAGGAGACTCTGAGAAATCATTAGATAATATAAATGTTGCCGAAAGTTGTCTTAATAGTTATAGAAACAGTACCTTCAAAAGGTTCTTCCAAATGTACAAACATGCAGTGGTCAAAAACTTCAGCTCCCAACAAGATGATGATGAGAAAATCTGAATATTCTATATCACCCTCATCAAAGAAGAAAGAAACGCTAACAGATAAATCAGAATCATATTTATCAATCGATGAATTTGTGAAAAAGACGTCAGAAAAGAAACTGAAGGATATCCAAAATGCTTGGGCAGTTTTCTTTTATAAGGTATGCTGCATTTTATATACGAATCATTGCAAATTATTTATATTAGTTGTAAAAATGGTAAAAGATATATTTATATATCGGGTGAGAGATTAACTGTACTCCTAGGTACTATCTTATTTTCATAGCCCGTAAATACTAGCTATAAGAGAAGTAGTAGTAGGAAGGGATATAAGTTAGTGATAGGTAGGTGTGATTAAGAGTGAGAGAAGAGAGTTTGAAACAATAGTTGTTAATAAATGCGCATAGCATTATCTCATTTAGTAATTTATAGTAGGTTATATAGAGGTCGGATCATTGAGGATATAAGTAATGGGTGAGTTGAGTAGGTTATATATATATGGATAGTGGTAGGTAGGAGAGTAGAGGGTAGGGGATAGGTATTAGTACGTGATAGGGTATATAAGGGATGGGGTATAGGGGAGGGAGGTAGTCATAGTGAGTGTGTCTGTGTAGTAGGGTATAATATGGGGGTATGAGGTTCAGGTGAGTGATTAGATTATAGGTATATTGGGTATAGTAGGTGAGGAGTTAGGTTAGTAGTATATGTATAAGAAAGATTAAACGTGCCAGGGGTACTTTGTAAAGGGTGGCCAGTGTAATACGCTAGTAGTCATTATGAGTGTATATAGTATCGCAGAGTATATATATATATATACTATATTAATAGGATAGATATTATAATATGTATCCTTTGTGAATAAATAATACGAAACGTAGGGGAGTAAAGGTATGTATATATATTTACTATTAAACTCGGTATATAGCGTATATGAAATGGTATAGTGGATATATTTAATTAATGTAATAGGGATGATATAATATGTATATAAGTTATAGTGTATATAATTATAGTAATATATATAGAGAGCCTATTTACTATCATTATGATATAATTATATAGTATATATATAAATATATTAAGAATAATAGGTATATATAATAATATATATAATAGATAAAGGTGTATATTATATATATATAGACGAGTAGTATATTATATATATATTATATATAGAGTATATATTATATATATATATTGAATTTAATATATATAAATTAGATAGTAATATAATATATATATATATAGATGGTATATATATAATTGTACTAGTATGATATATATAATATTATAGATGAGAGCATATATATATAAGTCCTATATGTGATAGTATATATTATATTCTATATATTATATTATAGATATAGTATTAGATATAGATATATATAGAGATATCTATATATATATATTATGGGTAGTCCGTAGATATTATATATTATTATAAGATATATATATGTTATTAGATATATAATATATAGAGATAGTATTATCATATTATATATATATGATATTATGTGAGAGACGCATGATTTTATAAGGGTGATATGTATAATAATAGGAAGCATGGCTATACCATTGTACACGAGCTATATAGATGTGGCAACGTATTGTGCATAGCCTAAATGGTATGAATCTAGTGAGTAGTGGATAGTGGGCTATATAGCGTACCTTATTATGGACAGGGTGGAAAATAGGTAGTAGAGATGGCTATATAATATTGGTATATGTTGATATTGAAAGGGTATTGGGTATACTATAGTTGGTGGTGAAAGAAGGTGAAATACCAATGATAGGAATATATAGCTTAGGAGGGTAATGCCTTACTAAGATATATGACGATATATCTATATGCTAGCCTAAGTGCTCTATTTATAGTACATTATAGTGACTAAACTACTATTATATATATATAGTGTGAAGTCAGGGTATAAGAATAAGGGCGTGCTCGCTCTACCTCTGAGCTAGGAGTGCTCCTATATATATATAGTAGTGACAGTACTCATGTAATGGTATGTTATTGAATCCTATATATATCAAAACGAGCGCTACGTATAGTAGACGTTGTATATTAGGGTTCAATAATAGGTGACTAGTAGGTCAAGATAAGCATACGTCTAAGATAGGGATAGATTATTATATACGGAGTGACTAGAGGCTAGATAGGTAAGTGTAGCGGTAGTGAGTGTGCGTAGTAATGAGTATTTTAAATTAACCAATGGATATTATATGTATCTATTACTAGTGTTGGAAGCCTAAATAATAATTATGATCCCTAAGGGTGCGAATAACGTAAGCACACAGCCATAGGTAGTATGGGTGACCTGGATACGTGGTAAAAGATTACTCGTAGTAGTAGATATAAAGATAGCTACATAGTCCAGGTAGGATATGATAGTATAGCTGATGGAGAGAGGGGCATATTGTATGAGGTAATGATAGATATACTATATATATATATATAATACATATAGTATATATATATAGTAGTATAGCTAGTGCGTATAGGTATAAGTTACGTATAGGTAGGTATAGTGAGTTATATTCACGTGTGACATATGGTCGCAAATAGGCTCCATACCGTGGTGTGGGGGAGATAGATAGGAGATGGTGAGGTACTGACGGTGTGTGACTCAGGGTGATGTATAATTAGAGGTTATTGATTATTAGTTACAGTTGGTAGTCATTTATGTCCACCTGATATTGAGCTGGGTCGATCCAAGAACAAAAGAGGCACGACAGTGGATGTGGGGGTAAAGTGGTGGCGTAAGCGAGCCCTTACGTCAGCATTCACAGTCCCCCCTCCAATTCGTCGCCCTCACCTCCGCAACTCGTGGCACATACTCGCTCGGAGTGGTCTCCCTCGCAAAGCTCGTCAGCCCTAAGCAGGGCTTTATCTAATGAGTGACTACACCGTTCATCATCTAGCTTATTTCCATCATCGGGTTGAATAAAATCAGGGCATGCTTTAATTTTCTGCCGTTTGAACGTGCCAAACGTCTTTAAACCACTCTCTGTCCTCCATTCTTCCAAAATGGCCATACCCTTTAACATCTTGTTCCCTTCTCCGCTTGGCCCACACCAGACTCCGTTACATCCAAATCAAACCCCTGTTCCTTCTCAAGTCCACCCTATTCACTAGATCCTCATCCGCTGGTCTGCATAAGCCGCCACAGTACCGCTTCTCAAGCCCCGTTGCATCTCAACATACTTCAAACGTGCTGGCATGGAAGAGGCCTAGTGGTCATTCATCCCACGTGTTTTCACATCCCCTCAGCACCTGCTTAAGGTTGTCAACAGGATTTTTTCGAAATCACATACTCATCTTGAGAGCTTTACTCCGATAGCAAGGGTAGACTCCCGCCGCTTTTTATATGTTGTCCAGGAACCACTCAAAGATCTTCGGTGTGCTGCTATTCAGGTCCACTTGTTCTGGGATGTTCTAATCTCCCTCATCTATGGCGCTCCCCCTCGACCGAGTAGTTAGCCGTCGACTAGTCCATCCCTCAAGGTAGGTGCTTAAAAATGCTTTACGTGTCTGGTCAAAATAAGTACCTCGGCGCTATCTCTAGTGGTCTCAATCCGCTCCCCCTGCCTCTAGCTCGGTCTTCTCCTCTCAATGAAGCACAATAACACTGTTACTCAATTACTGGATTCTATCTTATAGAGCCAGGGCAGCCTTTTGTCCACACACCTCTCAAACTCCTCACCAAATACCTGGTAGGCCCTTCCGCGAGCTTTCTTCGCCGTAGGGTGATGAGGCTAAGTAGTAATGTCCGCAACCAGAGATAGTTCATCATTCAGTCCTTCTATCGATTCCATCATACAATCGGTCCACCCCTCCTATCGTACCTCTGCACATTGCCTCTGCACCACTTCCAGGCTATTGCAATTTGAATGTGGGAATGCCTGATGGGTCGACAGGTTACACATCTGACGCTGCAATCGGCTGACACCACGTCGTCAATCTTTCATCCGTCTACCCTCTGCTCATCACGTCCTCACAGCCAAGGCACGCTATTGTATTTTTAGAAGGCCCCGGCGCGTCAGGGGTGAACCAGTCCGTATAAATTACCCCCCCCTGTTTTCTCCTCAACCACTCCCTCCACATTTATCACCCCTATTCTTACGTCTATGTTCATATGCATTCTTAAATTATGATAAAAACGACATAGGTCATATGACACTTTTTGGCTTTCTTCCATCACTAACTTGATTCTCCTACAAGAATGTGTTAGTGTGAACACTGTGTCGCCACTCTATGCCCGTCTTTCCTCAACCTGAATCCTCCTTTTGCGTGTCTTCCAGCAGCAAATTCTCCTGCCGTAATACCTGGTCCTCTCAACTGCTCTCATCATATCTTCCGTAACACTATGTGCGCGTCGACATCTTAAAAATATTATGTGGTTGGAAATAACCTCTTCCTCAATATATTCCCATATGTTCCATCCTGTATACCTTCTTCCCCGTTCTCACGAAGTGGATTAGGCAAACTATCGCTTCTGCGTGCCTGCTGTGTCCGTACGCTCCTTCCACTATGCCTCGAACAATATGTATTGTATAACCTGCTATACCTAACTTGTTCTTCACCACAGGATCTTACCTCCTGCTTTCTTGCACTTGTCATTTTCACCCCATATCCAAGCTCTGCAGCTTCTCTATTGGTTTTTCCTTGTACGTGTCAGCAGTCCTAGTTTAAGTGTTCATCATTGGATTATTTCTCCCTGCCCCCTCCCTTACCCACATTACCTTTCCTCATCCTCACCTTTTGCAGTCCTCTTCCTACCTACTGCCTCCCCTTCAAATTCACACAGTCACTAAACCCCCCATCTCTTCCGTCACCTTTGTATCCCTAACTTTCTATCCATCCATTCTCCTTTCGCCTTGCATTCCTCGTCCCCACACCTGCTTTCCTCTTCCTGTTATTTTATATATTCCTCTTTTTCCAGTTCATCTTATTATTTACTTTCATGTTTCATTTGCTACTAACGTCCCTCTTCTTTGCGTTTACTGATCGGTTTTTTTTTATGATATTTTATTTTTTTCCGGGGGGGCCCTTCTCTCACACCGCCCTTCTTTGCTTGCGGGCATTCTCTAACCACTTCTAGTATGTCCTCAACCCAACTATTCTTCCTCCGGCCTACCTCCAACCATATTCACATAAGCCTCCGTTTTCCTTTTCACCACCTCCATTTCACCTCCTACAATCCGCCACTCACTCCCTTTCCTTCTGCTTGCACCCACCCTTTTTACTCACATACCCTTCTAAGACCTCTTCCATACTGCTCTCTAAATCCTTCCACTCCCCCTTCAACCTCCCCATCCCGTCCCTTCGTCACGTTTCTCCACTTGTCTCCAGTACCGTGCTCCGTAGACTCTACCCTAACGTGACATGGGCATTCTCCTCCAATTTGTTTCCAACCTTTATCATGGTCCCACGTCTCTGTTATTACTCCTGCTTCTACGCTGCTCACGCATTGTCTCCTTCCCCAGACCCGGTGTATAGCCTAGCAATCACCATATATTAGTGGTAATCCGAATATTCCCCTCCACTGGGCCCCTCTAAACAACCGACATTTACATCTATAATCGTACATCTATCTTTCTCATTTTAACACAGCACAATATATCTAAGAAATCAGCCTATTAGCCCTCCCCGTTATCTCTGAGCTTCAATGTAGCATGAGGGATATACTTATGTGATATACTACATTTTGATTAGAACACGTTTATTCGCCCACTATCATTCCTAATCTTTCACACACCATACTTATCAGACTTTCTCATTTCACCATTCCTCTCTCTCCGTGACAATCAAAGGAATCCGGAATTATTCTTGGCCTTAACTCACTCCCTTCCCAACTCGCATTCCTGTAATCCTCCAATAGACAAAAGTTTTCTTTCAGTTGTACCCAAAACTCTCCCAACACTCATTGGTGCAATTCTCCCCAAAATCTATTCTCTCCTTGGCCTCTCTCGTCCTTCACTGGTGCGTATGCAACAATAAACAGGGCTACTGACTTATCCCCTGCCGAATTCACTGTTACTCACATATATACTTAGAACTTACTGTTGAACCCCTACTGGTGTACCACAATCTGCTATATACCTCAACTAGACTCAATTCATCTCCAATACCCTCGCTCTCACTCTCTCGCATCTAGCCCCGATTTTAACAGATACCCTGTATTGGACCCGCAAAATCCAATCCCCGTTTCCCTTCAAATTTCGTTCGTCTGTTATTCCTATAACATCTGTATCCTTTGTTTGCCTCAAACTCAGGTCCACTTTCCTCCCTCTTCAAAAGTCCTCATCGATTCCCCCTCAATTCATACAACCCCCCTAATTACACTCTCCCTCCCATCTTCGGTCTATCTTCTTTATATATCAATTCATCAGGCGTACGCTTTACGGGAAACCCCCACCGTTAAGAGTGGCTTCCCAAACGGTAGGGACGTAAAAACCCGGCAATCACGTACCGCACAACCAACGAGGACACCAAAAGACGTTAAAATATATACAAATAAAAATTAAAATAGATCCAAAATTACAGTTTCTGATCATGAAAAACACTCCCACTACCTCACCCCTACCTCCCTTCCCACGACACGCAACAAATAATACAAATACAAAATATAATAAAGAATAGTAAAAGGGTAACCCACGAGCTCACAAGATTATTTATTGGTTATTCCTACGTAAAATAGATAAAGGAAATTTATGAAAATCAATAAATTTGTCATGAATTGTCGCTTCTATTGAATACAGCTAAACAATCATTTAAGTCAAAAGCGTTATTATTCACAAAGACTTAGACACATAAAAATTTTTCAGAGAAGTATTCTTACATACATCGTATCTCATTTAACGTATTCATAAAAGAATTCATCATTAAAATCTATGTTTCCTCTAAACTAGTAATATGTGCGCTTTTCATCAGGTCTCTCAAGTACATACTTATAAAGATATTGGTATAAAATTCACGTATTAAAATTTATAAACTTTCCTACGATCATTACTACGTTTAATTTTTTCTACGTTAACAATATATACAAATGTTATGATACATGATTATGAAAAGTTATACGCTTCAAAAATAACGCTTGACAAATCAGAGGTCACTTTGTTATCACAGAACGTTTTAACACTCCAAAGGTTTTCATGAAGTACTTCTTATAGGTACAGGCTATTATTAAGATGTATTCGTAAAAAGAAAGATCCTTGAATCTGATCGTCTCCTTCTGCTGTATAAGGCTGGAATTAAATTGGTGCGCTTCTCAAATCGTCGGTTCCAGTATGTACATAGCCCAAACGGCCTTATATATTGATGGATTACATGACTGTCCCTCCAAAATGAATTTAGTATGCAGACTATAAGTTAAGCCATTGCATTAGGAGCTTGGGTAGGCTATTAATATAATATATAAAGTAAAATTCCTCCATGTTATAGTAGTTGTGATCCTAAATCAGATTAATCAATTAACAATCTTGTTCCGGCTTCAAATAATTTCCTGAATATTTTGTGGGTTCGTCCTGGTAATAGTAGATTAATTTTACCAAATTAGCACGTAGGGCGTTAAGTATATATTGGATTTTTACACTGAGAAGTGATAGTAACGGTAAGTATGATCTACAGGGGTGTATAGCTTGCACTACAGCACGCATGTAGCGTTAGATCAGGTTATGCAACAAAACTAATAATTTATTTGCAGTTTTGCACGGAGGCAATAAGCTTTGTGGTGCACGTGAAATGCAGTCGAACGAATCGCCGAACGAGCACAAGAGTGTGATCTACGGCGAAATACCTGGCGGGATAATCACATTAATTGCCCGCGGCCTCAACAATTTTCCGTGATACACATGATAATTATGATGCACTCTAGCACGGATTTTATTGACTGTTTCCACATCGATGGGTTGACTGATGAGTAAGTTACAATTGTACGCTATGCATCATATCATGCAGCACAAAGCAGAGATGCAAGGTTTGCAACCAACTTATTATATGATTTCAATTCTTATGAGACCGAACTGTTGTTTGCGGTAATGCTGAATCTCACGACACATCTCACTACATAATGTCCTACACAAGTCTGAGCAGACCGATTATAGTTATAAAATTAAATAACGGTGAGAGAAACGTTGGACACAGTCGGTCGACTCCACCGAAGTTCTCAGAATAATGATTAATTATGTTATATATATATAAGGGGAATAGTAAAATAATAATGATAATGATAGTACTAATAATACGTATATATATAGTGTATATAAATAGTATATATGTATACTATATTTATAAGATATATATTGATAAATATATAATATGGATTAATAATAGAATACGGTGAATAGATATATATAATAATAAGTAGGAGATAAAACGAGATGCCTGAGTATTATAAGTAGTCTGTATATTAAGGCACTGGGAAATATAGGGATAAGTAATATATAGATATATATAACTAGTATATAGTAGTAATATACGCTATTAAGAGGCAAAGAGTATAAAGGTACATACGTATGATACTAGCGGATAGTAATATATATAGTAATATGATATATATGAATATAATACGCCTAAAAAATAAGCGTACCTTGAGTCGAATTTCACGTATTACGAACGGAGTAAGCATGCGGCGGGCCCACTCGCAGCCTTTATGCCAGGCGTGTTACCGACTCAACTACGAACACAGCTGAATAAAGAGTTCCGGACTGTAAACCTTTGAAAGGAAGTTCTCTAGTTCATATCAGGGATAAGGATCCGCCATATGCAGTCAGGGACAGATTCCTCAGCCACGCTACTCTCCTCTTGCACTCGGGGTCAAGGTATATGACACAGGACCCATGTAAGAGACCACTCATGATTCGGAGGATATTTCGATAGATGTGAAATACTGCATAAACCGCCGTTCATTGATATAGATAAATTAACTACATTGAGTGGAATCTTCACTTACCAGATTTAGATCCGGGCCCTCGGGCGCGCTATGCCTTAAGCGGTGATTACATAATCATCGCACGCAGTCTAATTTTGAAGATACGCGACGTTAAACCTTATGTAAAAGTGTGCTCCATTCCAATAAGGAATAATGGAAGCCGCCTATGTCAGGACAGATAGTCTCAAGCCACCCGCAATCTCGCTTGCATCGGGTCAAGGTAAACACAGTAGGCTTTATTTAAGGAGAGGACCTCTCTGAAGGATCCGGCAGTAAATTCTGATAGAATCGTAAAGTAGTTTTTATCTTATACAGTTGAACTGCAGTTTATTGCAGTTAGGTTTACTGATCTAAACAAATGATAGTACTGCCGAGTCGCTAGGAGTGCGTCCTCTGACTGATGTTAACACAATCAACTGAAATATGGTTATTGGGGTCCTCTGCATACTGATCTTACGGTGGGCGGGAGCCGAATCTTCGATTTTCAACGATCTGAGAGAAAGAGGCGTAAAATTAAAGAAGCAACAGCATTCGGAATCGTCGGCCTGAAAACCAATTCATTGACGCTTCCTGTTAGACCATGTTTCTACCATATCGCGTAATCTTGCTCTTAAGTTATACGGTGAGCGACGACGGTTTCGGGCGCTATCGGACTAAATCTGACCACGGCCAGGTCTATCATCTCGTGTAATGGGATATAAGTAGTGTGCTGCTCCAGACAGCTCCAGGTCCTGGCCCCACGCGTTTTTGCACTGGATCGAGGGGCGCGATGGGCGGGGCCTGTGCGCTGCTTCTACGGATAATGATGAGAGTGTGGATAGGACTGCTATTGTCTCTGTGCACGCTAGTCGCTTCTGCGCACGCGATTAAGGTGGAGTAGCTGTATCCGCTGATACGGGGTTGAGCAGGGTTCTATTCCGTTCTTCGACTAAATCATTTCTCATTCATGGATCCAGGTCGATCGTGATAGTCTTTGGTGCGCCCATTCGAGGCTAGAAAGCGAGTGGTAGTCGGGGGAGATGGAAGGATATTCTCAGGTAATTCACGGTAATCACTTCTGACTAATTTTTTATTCTGGACTAGTAAGAAACGTTGCAGGGATCTCTTCGACGGATCAAGCGGGGGCTTTTCACTGAAACGAAAAAAGTGGCGCAACTTCTGGTTTGGCCTGCACTGACAAGTCTTTCTAGGCACTCTTGCACAAAACATCTCTAACAAGTCTGCTATACAATCTGGTCTTTCCTCCTGTACTTAACGTCGCTCTGATTGGTTTTCTGGGTGACCTCAACTTTCTCCAACTTTGAAATAGTGCCGAATCGTTCTTCGGACTTCCTACTTACATCTATGATCTCAACCCATGGAGCGCATTTCGGCTATTCCTCATCTCCTCCATTTTTCTTTCAGGCGTTCTGATGCCTTTCGCACTATGTGTATTTACGCATTCAAGACGGCCGTAGCGCGAGTGGGGCTAATGGAATCTACGAAGCGTTCTGCCTCGAGTCTTTGAGGGAGTGTCGACTTTCGCGTATAGCTTCCATCCTCGCTTCAACTTATATTCTCTAGTGTCTATGAATACTAAACACATATAGTATGATTATAGTATATAACATATCATAAATATTATAGGTACATTATATTATATAATATAGACTAGGTAAGATAATACCTAATTACTATATATTACTAATATATAATATAAATAATATAACAGTATACCTTGTATATATAGTAATTCTACTAATATATATATAAGATTATAAATATATAGGGTAAAGCCTAGATAAATATAGCTATAGACAACTAGTATAATATGATTATACGTGCTACGTATAAAGTGTGAATATAGGTATGTATATAACTAGTCATATATTGCATTTATATTAGTTATATTAGGGTAGGATATTGGTATAAAAATACTTATATAATATGGCCGAGGGAGATAAAATAGGTAGTATAACTTATAGTAGTATTAATATATAATATATATGAATAATATAATATATATATAATCTATACTAATAATATATATGTATAGTATATATATTCTAATATACTTAATTTGATATGTATAATATTGAATATAATTATTATTATATATACTATAGTAATATAATATTATATATATAGAATATAGTATATATTATCTATAGAATATTAATCTATAATTTTCGTAATACGTATATATCAATTATATATATATTATATATAGTAGTTAGTAAAATAGTAAGCGTATATAAAGCAATATATACAATATCTAAGCTATTTAGTACTAGCTTATATTATTATTAAGATGTATATATAATATATATTATGATAATAATAATATTATTATATATATTATAATATTAATATATATATAAATATATATATATAAAGACTATATATATTATATATAAGATAGATAGGTCAAAATGAATTCCTTGAGTGATTACTATCACTATAACAGGATTAAGATACTTGGGCCCGTCGCGAACGGTTTAGCAAGCGTATGTTCTACTTTGACCAATTACATGATGAACACTAAAGATACGGCGATTAAACTATAATAAAAGGGTGCTCTAATGACAAAGGAAATCAAGAGACCCCTATGGCGGACTTAGTATACCTCAGACCACAGCATCTCTGCTACGACACTCGGGGTCCAAGGCAACGACAGGACCCATAAGTAAGGCAGACCCACTCTATGATCGGAGTATATTTTGTATAGACTGTATAAATACATTGCTAACGTTAACCGCGGTTCAAATTTGTAAATAAGATAAAATAACTCCTTGTGGATTCTTCAGTTTACGGATTAGATCTGGGCTCTACAACGGCGGACACGGTATTTGCCAAGCGTGTTACCGACGTTGACGCCAAACGATGGAGGCTAAAAAAGTACTGCGACGATAAACCTTGATTATAGTGCTCTAACATAGGAATAGGGACACGCCAGTATGCGGAAGATACCTCTCACGGCCTCTGCCGGGCTAACACTTGAGTGCAGAGGCAAACCACACAGGACATGTAAGGAGACCGACTCTTCCAGTATGTTGGAGCTAATATGTGGATTGCGGTTAAATGAATAAAATTACTGCAAGGTGTGCAACACGCAGTTCAAGATGAACTATTGTGTATTGGGGGAGGAGTGGAAGATAGAACTCCTTGAGTGATTCATCCTTGACGGCAAGGATTGAGATCACGGGCCCTCGCGATACACATGGATACACTTGAGTAGCCAGGGTGTTAACAGGGCTGACCACAGGCGAATAAGAAGTAGACCAACGATCTTAGAGGGTGGTCTCTGGCCTTACAGGGGTCCCGCTGTGTTTGCCTGGTTGACCAGAGTGTGGGAGCGAGAAGCTGTCGTGGGCGACAGGTATTGTGTGCGCTGCCACTAAAGCGGTCCTTATCTATTGTCCTAGGAGGCGAGCTCTTTGCATAGGTTTACGTCGCGTATCTTGGTGGTTAGCTATCGTTTGGTTCGAATCTAGTGGTCAACACACTTGCTATTCCTTCGGCGAGGGCCCGGGATCTATTCCTGGTAAGTGAAGATTCATATACTGATATAGCTACGTAGTATATATTAAATATAAAAGGCCAGTGTTTGTATAGGGGAGGACCTAGAATAATAAATAATACGGATATATTATTTGAAAGGATATATATGTACTATATAGAGATTATATATTATAATATTATATAATAATATATTAATATCTAATATGTTAATATATGTATTATATATATTATATATAATTATATATAGTAATATAATAGTATAAGTTATATATAAATTATATTATTATATATATATGAATATACTAATATATAGATATGATAGAAGCCGCTATGAAGGTGATATTTATATATACAGTTTTGAAACTAGTTTATCGTATTATTTAAATTTGGTGGAAGATTTAGCCTTTGGATGTAAAATATGTTATTTTTTTAGGATTAATCATGGAAATGTATTTATAATGGTCGAATTAGATAGAACATAATTTGCCATTATTCTTGATATTATATTAGCATTCTTGCTGGAAAGCGGCCGAGCACTCATTGTCCTATGAGCGTGAGTACCCCATCACACACGATCATACCTTCAATATACGAGGTCGGGGCCAATTGTTTTTAAAACAATTATATAGTATATATTATATATATATTATATAGTATAATATGATATATATATATATATATATAGATTATTGTATAATATATATATAGTATTAATTATTATATACTATTAATATATATTATAGTATATATAATTTTATATATATAGTATAGATATATAAGTATATATAATATATATATTAATATCATATACGGTATTTCTCATAATATATATAGGTTCTATAGTTATATTTTAATATTATATAAATTACTTATACGTATATTATTATATAATGATAATAATCCAACCCAACCCACCCATCAAACCCAACCCATACACTATATATCACACTAAGACAACTGCACCACCCCCACCCAGACACTTATCCACAAGTAGATATTATATAATATTATTCTTAATATATAAATTATATATAATAATATATTATTTATATAGTAATAACCCACCTATACACTACCCTAATAATATAGTATTGTATAGTTATATATTAGTAGTATATATTATAATATAATAATAATATTTATATTCCAGCGTAGAAGTGTGTGCGACCACGCCACGTGGACCTATTAGAAGTAGTAGAGGCGCGGGGGGGTGTGTGGTGGGTGTAAGGTAGAACGTGTATATCACGAGACGCCCTTAAACAGTAGGAGACCGATGCGAACGGCACCTCTAGTGCGTCGCACATCGGGGAGGGCAGAAGAGGAACCGGGAGCACGCGTTGGAGCGTGCACAACAGCGGCACGGGCGCAGAAGTTGAAGGAATACTTTATGCAACCGGGTGAGTGATATTTCGTATCAGGAATGTACGCAACTGCTACAATGATCAGCGCGAGGTCGTGATAGGTCGTCAGTAACACTTGCGGCGGGCACTCTTGATAGGGCCCAGGTTGCGACTATCCCGCGGGCAGTAGATGTTCAAATGTGCGTAAAAAGGGGGGGAGTTATTTTTGAGCATTGGACCGTGATTCGGACGACGGCGTTGGGATGTTGGAGCAGTGTGTGTACACAATACCTGCAAGCGTATATTTACCCGGTAATATTTAGAAGTATTTGGGTCACGTGCTGTGCGCGGTGCCTGTTTGTCGTACTCCGGCGATGGATGTGAGGGGAGGGACTGTGCGCCGGGGTATAGGAGAGTGCCGTTCAGTCAAGGGGGTGTGCTTTTGGGGAGTAGACGGTGAGGTTCTATATTCTCTGCAACCAGCCAAGAAAAGATACAATTCTGCGATCGGAGGCTATTACTTTTAGCCCGATCGTGGCGTGATACGTCAACATAGTCGCGGACGATTGCATGCATCGGGCTCAGTCAGACCACTGGCCGCAATGTGAGAATTATGAAGGGGAGTGTATTTAATTGGAAGTATTCATTACGGTGTGAAATTATCATATAGGATTATGACAGGTTAGGTTATATAATTATATCAACGGGTAAGGTGAGTTGGACCTTGGGAATAAGCACTCACTTTAAATGGCATTATACTGATGATGGCATGGGTAGAATTATATATAGCTAGGTAAGGGCTAGTAATATGGTGCGAGGTAGTTTAGGACGCATGGTAAGGTATAACAGTATATGCGCCGCGTATAATATATGATGGATTAAGGGGTACTATAGAAGTTAGTACGTGTTATTATGATATATCTGCGCGGTTGGCAAGCCTCCCTTCTATTTATTTGGTAAGTAAGTTCCCGATGTCGGTTCACCCGGAAGAGGTGGATATCAAGCAGGTGTGACTTGAAAAGAGTGTCTCTGGAGGGCATGCCTTCTTTTTGGCTTAGGCAGCGGAGCGGGATCGCATTAGAGCCTCCTTATACATAGTCTAACGGAACTTTACGCTGTTCTCATGTTCGAGCGCGTGCGAAAAACGAAAGTGATTTATTTACTTCTGGAGTTCATGTGATTGCAATGCTGTCGCTTCAACAAGGCATGTTTTGGGCTAATCTTCGGGCCGGCTGCTATGAAGACCTTGTTGATGTCGCTGTATACTCCATGATGCATGGCGCCGAGCAGAATCCGCTGTAGATGCTGCCGGTGGGAATATGATCCAGAGACTTTCTATTCTGAGGGTTTAAAACAGGATAAGTACCGAGGATTATAAGAACGTATACTAAGTCAAGAAGGCTTCAAGACTGCTTCGAGATCCTTCTTTTTATCTGAAGGGGAGGAGGGAATCGGACTAAGTTGGTTGTAGCATCCTGTAGTATTGTGTAACAGGCAACGCTATTGGCGTGGGTTAGAACGTCCGATAGTTAGCGAAGCAGTGGTGGCAAGTGGTTTTGTGTCGATCCTTATTATGGCTTATGTGGTTCCGCAACAGCAAATGTTGTGGCCCATAACGTCGCGTTGCTTGCACTTTGGGTTGTTGATCCGTCTTAAGCCCAAGGGAGCACCCGGCACTCGAATACCGGTGTAGGCTCTAGCTAGGGGTTTCAGCACATTCTGTCAGGCGATGTTCTAATACGGGGGAGGGCCGGAGTAGGATCCGATGTTCTCAAATAGCTGTATTCGAAAGAGAAGATTTCAAAGCTGTTCCGAGATGCTTTCTTTTTAGGAGGAGGCGGATCGGACTATTGGTAGAGTCTCCTTTTCATTTATTTTAATATCGACGACTTGGTTCGTTCGGTGGTTTGAGTCTCGCTGCGCGCGTGAACTCTTTACTTCCTCTAATTTTACAAATTGTCGCTAACAAGCATGTTAGTGCCCATATCGGACGTTGCTTGCTTTGATTGGTTTCTCTGTAAACAGGGGGACTGGACCGAGGTAGAATACCGGATGTAGCTCCGATTGTCTAAGATTTTGCATGGTTTTGAAAACTGTTTCAGTACTCTCAGGCAATAAATTTTTCCTAAATAAATATTTTTGGAAAGAGATTACATAAGCCAAGGAGTCAGGCTCCGACGTTCGGGACCACGGCCAAATGAGTTTCTGACTATCTTGAAAATTAGATTTAGCATCGTCTATTTATGGCAAAACAGTTTTCATCTTAAAGAAAATATTTCTTAGGAATTAATTCGAATAATACCCTAAATCCTGTTGTTAAGCTTCCCTAGCGCCGAGCCTCCGTCTCCGACTTCCGACTCCGACTCCAGACTCCGACTCCGCTACCGACTCTCGACTCGGACTCCGACTGCCAGACTCGACTCATGACCTCCGACTATCCACAACTGAAGGTTTCTTGCACTCATTTGAAATGAATTAGCGATTCTCTCTCTGGCGATTAAATTTTTTCACCTAAGCACAATATGTTTTTGAAATAATTTCGGGATTACAGCAGCGTCGACGCTCGTCTCCGGCTCCGATCTCAGGATCGCAGAGATAAGATTGGCGAGATCGTGAACTAATGTTTTAATGTCACTATCTTGAATAACATCTGTTGTTCAGCACGTTTTCTAGGCAATATAGATTATGTTCACCTAAAAAATATTTTCCGATAGAATCTTCCATACTCACGGTTCCGACTCGGCTCGACTTCCGGACTGGATCCGACTATGGGATTCTGGACTGATTTAGACATAATTAGTTCACCATGTCTTCTGGCTTTAAATTTTTCCCTTAAAAAAAATATTTCTTTGAAAAAATTAACCAACCCAGATGAAAGCCTGGATCTGGGCCCAGCCCGGCTTCATGGCTCGTACAGGCTGCGCGGTTCCGTGCCTGCTCCGACTTCTGAGATTCAAAGGCTCTAGGCTCCGGCTCGCTCTCGGCTTCGGACACTTGCAAGCTTCCAGCTTCGAGGAGCTTCGTAGCCTGTCAGGCTTTTCGGCTTCGATACACCCGACGCTAAAAGACGTCTTCTGCACAGCAACTAATTTTCGAACAACCTCTGCGCAAGATAGTTATAGGCAGATAGAATCTGTTACTTCAAATGAAATTGGTTCTAAGCGTTAATGGACTTCATGGAAACAGGATGTCGATTACATCCGCCACATCCATGCCGTTCGACTCTGGAAATACGTGATCTAAGGTTTCTGTTACGCTAGTAGTCGGACAGCACCTATTGCTCCACAGCACTATTTCTAGGCCTTTAAAGCATCTTGCACCTTAAAAAGAAAATGTTCTTCGAGGAAAATATACCAGGGAGTGACAGGATCCGTCCCCAGCGCTCGCGGTACCGTACTCGAGATTTGTCGGCTTAAGCTTCGGCGTTGCTGTATCCGGTATCGCAAATAATTCGGTTTCTGACATGGTATTTGAGTTAAGTTGTCAAGCACGTCTTTTAGGCCATAAAATCTATTTCAAGGCCTAAAACAATATTTTTTGAAATTTATTCATACCCATTGATCCAGACTCCGACTTGGCTTAGTCGACAGGATCGTGACTTAAGGGTTTCTGTACTATTTTGAAAAATTTACCAGCACCTCTTTTTGGCATTTTAAATTATGCCACCTTAAAATATTGATTGAATAAAATACAGCAGAACCAGGACTTCCGCTCCTGGCCCGGCTCCGACGTTTGGTTGTCGTGGAATTCGAGGTTCGGAATCCAGAAGACTAGAGGTCTTCTGCACTATTTGAAGAATTGTCAGGCGCATCTTTCTGCATAAAATTATTTCACCTAAAAACGCATGTTTCCGATAAAAAATTGCATCACCCCGGAGTCCGACTCAACCTGCCACCGTGGTTCTTGGTGCCGCAAATAAGATATCTGCACTTTTTAAATTGAGTACGACTAGATGCTATCTAGGAGGAGGAATAATTTTTCACACATTAGTCATAGTTGTCCTTAAAACCTCAAATTGAGCAGGTTGATGGCCGGCAATTCGGATCCGAGCCCCGGCTCAATGCCCCCGGAATCACCGCGTAACGGCGGCCCGGCTATGCTCTCCAGGGCCGGCTTGCGGCTCGGCTCCTGCTCCGAGATCAGGCTCGGCTCAGGCTTCAGGCCCAGGTTACGGCTCCGGGACCAGAGCTCCGGCTGGCACGCTCCGCGCTCCCGAGCTACTGCGGCTCGGCCCCGAGCTGCCGGGATATCGCTCACACGGATATAGAAAAGGGGGACGGTCGGCCACCTCGTCGGCCCTGCCACTGACCGCGTCATGCACTCTTGCCCTGCCCGCTGCCCGATGTGGTCCGCACTTGCACGCGTGTTGCCCTGGGCGCTGACCCGCCTTGTCCGCGTCAGCCTGGTGCCCTGGCCGCGCGATATCGCCGTGCCCCATGCAGGGCCCCTGCCGGTGACCCCTGCCCCGGCCCCAATGCGGACCGAAATGGCACCTGCCCCTGGCACACGTCCTGGCCCCTAGCCGCGCTGGCCCTGCATGTCCCTGCCCTCGTCCTGGCGTGCCGGCCTGGGTCCGCTGACAACAATGGCCTCTGCACCATGGGCCCCGATGCTCCTTGCCCCTGCACCCTCCCAACCTGCAATTGAGACCGCTGGCCCTAGCCCGATCGCCCCTGCCCTCTTGCCGGCTGCCTGCCCGCTGCCCTAGCACCTGCCCACTGGCCCTCTGTCCATGCACCCTGCCGCAGTAAGCCCGGTGCCCCTGCCCCTGTTCCCTTTTTTAGATTGGGGTTATATTGTGTGGCCATACTATATGTAATACCAGCAGATCTGAGTGTATGTAACCGGAATGAAGTCAATAAATGATGTTACTCAAGAACTTAAGACGTTTTGGTGGGGTTCTGGGATTTGATATGATGGTTATTTGTATAAAGTCTGGGGATCATTCATTAATGGATGGGCGGGGGGAAATGTACCAGGGGATTGGGATAGGGGTGTTTGGTGAATCTCGAGCCAAGCGAGGGAGGGATAATTTGTGGAGTAGATATTACTAGATTGAGAGAGATAGCGATTGATTTGGATAAATTATGGGAGGCGGAGTTGAAATTATTTGTTTGGGTGGTGGGTTTATTGGAAATACCGATTTAGAATTTTGGATAGCAGATTGAGTCATTTGTGGCGTTGATGTAGTGGGGGTTGTGAATTTTCGCTGGTAATTTTGTAGTACTGTTTAGTTACTGTAAACAATTGTCGAACGAATTATTTGGGTGGAGATGTAGGATTTGTGTATGTTCGGGCAGGGTATAAGTGAAGGATCAGTTGTAAGCATGAGTTGGATGGCATGTATATTGATGTTGTAGTCATGTTGACAGTTATTTACCCAATGGAATTCACTTAATCCACTATTGCCTTAATGTCATCTTACTGGGATAATGATATATGAAAGAGTTGTTTGTTTTTCGTGAAGTGCGAGGTATAGTTTATAAATAAATTGAGGGTATAGTTTATCGCTTTAATTTTTCTGTATTAGTATGAAATTACTTGAGCAAATAAGGTCCTTATCAATATATATAATCGTTCGTTTTTGCAGCTCTTGTTGATGGCGCAGGTCTCTCCTTTTTATTAAGGTTATGTAGGTTGTTGCTCTCAGAGGTTACTGTATTATATCAATGGTCTTCCGACTTTATCATCTAACGATCTGTACTAGCTGCATTCGGTAAGGCTCTGTTCCTCTGTTATGCGAAGGAAACATGCAAGTGGGCTGTCATTCTTCACTTCAATTTTAATTGCTGGTCCTCGTTTGTAATCTAGAGTTGCCATAGTAACTATAGCATCAATTGTCTTTCTGATTCCAACATGTTCTGGTGCACGATGGGTTGGATGGGAAAGTTCACACCTAGTTGGGAAGGTATACCACCCTAATCTTGTGAAGTATATCAACAGGAATATGGTAGGGAAGATTTCAGAGGGCTTCTTTCATATCTCCTCTTCTAAAATACCTCCCACCTTTTCATCCCCCTTTGCATGGGCTCTAATGTCTTATGCGCGTAAAAACATATACACATTGCTAGGGATAAAAATAAAATCGTGGTGAATTTTGTCTGTTGGAGACTCCTCCGACAATCAATCGGTGCTAAATGGACCTCAAAATAGCTGGGGGATCTGTTCAGAATTGCGTGATTTTTTCTTAAATGCTCAGAGATTACTCAGTTAATAAGGTGTCTTTATTCGCCATGGATATGGTCATTAACGGTTCCCAAGATTTGGGGTGGATCCGGTTCCTCCCTCCTTTTGGAAATAGGGTCGAGTCAAAGGCTAGAAGGCTTATAAACTGTCTTCTACTTCTCTGACTAACTTCAGACCTCTTTCTACTGCCGTCGTGGACATAGGTGTCCAGGTTATCTCTATTCTATAGGATTTACAATCAGGGCAGCGTGCTTCAGCCGAGGATATGAAGCTGCTTCTGCATTGCATCCACCACTGCGTCGCACTCGTGCACAAGAGCGTGCTTGTTCTCTTCATGGAAGTTAATTATGTGATATTCGAGACTCATGGATCTCGTTGTGTGTACCTCTTATCGTTTACAGGCCATTAGTACTGTTTTGTGGAACTCCATGCTTCTTTTATTTTGCCACGCAGATTATTTTAAGTCTATCTTTATTTAAGTCCCGGCGTCTTGCGCCGCAATTGAGGAATTGCGTATTAGGCAGTAGTAAGTGTTCGGTATTGGGGTGTGACTTTCATTTTATTTAATTTTATATTTCTTTTTATTGAATTTTTTTATTTATTTATTTCTTATTTCAGTAAACGGTATTTATGTTGCCTTCTTCCTGTGTGAAAAGGGGATTGCCCGTAAGTGGTGGTATCATAGAATACTACACTGATTATAGTTAATATAATATATACATGATAATATATATATTATATATATATATATTATAATATATATATAGTTATATATATATATAATAATATATAGATGCATATATTAGTAATAGTTAAGATATATATATAGATATTATAAATAATAAGATATACATATATAGTATCTTTAATATATATGGCAGTGGAGTGGGAGGGGGGAGGTTATATGGAGAAATTAGATATTATCAAGCTATAAATCAAAATATATAATATTATATAAGTATATAATATATATATATATTATATATAAATTATTATCAGATTAAATGGAAACTGTCAGAAGGAGTTTTATATAAAAATATTTGAAATAACTTTGGAAAAATTTCCTTCGTCGAGACTTCCAATCTTTAAAATATGGCAGTGTAGTGTGAGGGAATATAAAAACAAAGGTAATTGTTGATAGTCATGAATGAGCATCTCACCGTTCTTCCCAAATCCTATAAATATATCGGAATATTTTACGTAGACAATCCTTAAAACAAGGATTCTCATTCCTTTTCATGAGATTCTAATTAGAAAATAAATATTATTACAACCATTACAATACGAAAACCATAGTTAAAATAAGGCTGTAAATTTTATAATCTTTACAATTTTTTTCTTTTTTAATCATTTAGTTATATAATATATAGATAGAATATTAAGTAAGTATATATATATGATATAGTATAGATGTATATATATATATATATATACTATATTATTTTTAAGATATTGATATATTAGTATAGTATATAATTCTAGAGATTATAATACGCTTACCTATATATAGGTACGTATATACTATATATGAGTTATATATAATATAGATATAGTTAGATATATAATAATAAAGTATATTAGTAATCGATAAGTTAGTAGATTAATGCATTTCCAATAGCATAATATATAGTAGTAATAGTATATAAAAAATATTAATATATTTATTATAGATATATTATTAGCTAAGGGTTATAATATACTATATCATATATAGTAGTGGATTATAGCTAATAGATATATATACTATAGGTAAATAATATATCATTTTTATATATAGGTACGGTATATATATATATAGGTATTATATTATAGTGATATATATATGAGTTGCTAGAGGTTTCTATATATTCTATTACTATACTAATATATAATAAGATATATATTAAATTATAATTTTTATATCATATTACGATAAATAACGATATAATATAGTATTAATAGAGTGAGTATGATTAGTATATATATAGTTATATAAAGTATTATATCATAATATATAATCTACTATAACCATATTATATTATAAATGTTATAGTATAGTATATATATACTATATATTATATAATATAGATATTAAAGATATAATTAATTATATATATAAAATAATTATGATATCGCTACTGCAAGTACTACCTGCTGGATATATAGCACATATTTGTATTCCCAGCTAGCCGGTATACCGGAGCGATACTGTATTACACAATAATGACGCCTGGAAGTATACTGGATGGATTTAGTGTAGTCTACACTAGTCTACTATACTTACTGTCTGCCCTGAAGGCGGATAGGCTAATAGGTAATAATAAGGCGTACGGCCGCCTATATAGGTGCCTACTACTGATTCAGTGCGTATATGCTAGTCGTCGCTAGTAGAGCTATACCATCTACGTAGGGTATAGCTTATTATCATTAGTTGTCTGACTCTGATACAAAGAGATTTTAGGTGCTCCGAGGTACGATAACGCTACAGGACTTCGGACAATTTTGGTCACACTACGCTACGATGCGAGTATAAACCGATACCCGAGATGATTTGCGCGATTACCAGGTGATAACCAAGATACGATACTATTATACTCCGTCTAGATGTGGGCGATAAAAGTGGTGAGCGGGGTTAGAGAGCTACAGAGTTAACTAAGTGTAGTATATATGGTAAGTACTCTAGCGCTATAGCGGTATCAGGAGATAATATGAGACTCTATGATAAGATATATGCGGACCTGAACCTGTGCGGTAGGTACGTATGATAACAAGGGGTTGATATCATATTATATCTGTATTCGACCTATATGTCATAGTGTAATAATACTTCACCAATTATGAGGCGATACTCGAACCATATAGTGTCGAGAGCAATGTTAATTGAAACCATTTGATGTCGGTCTACACGGTGCACGGTGGACAAGGCTTACGAGCGTATTAGATTCATCATTCGAGTTTAGTCTAAGAGATGAAAATAATTTTTAAAACATTGGAAGTATCTTAAATTCATGGAAGGATACTAAACCGTTGATCCAGTCTGTAGGCTAGGAGCAGTGGCCCCTATCTAGACAAGGTATAAGAGTACTAATAATAGGGGTACTAGATAAATATAGGCATATAGTATACTATATAAAGTAAAATATAACTGAGTTAGCGTTACGACGATACTATATAGTAATAGGGGTTAGGTAAATGAGTTAGTATCCGATAGACCGGGCAGTACCCTCATTGAGTAGACTCAGCGTTTGAGAGTGGATAGGCCGTTCTCTTTTTCTGTATTGTGGCTACGAACGTAAAGAATGCTTGAGTTGCTGTTCGTTCTTGTCCAATGATCTTGACGAAAAAACGCAAGAACATGACGGCTCATCCAGGAGGCGTAGAGGAATTTCTAATTCTCTTGGCTTTACGGCGGTTGCTATATACCGTGTTTCCGAATTTTGATAGCACGTTCTACGAAACTGTATAACAACACAGATGGCGGGCGAGGTGTTAGGTTTGTCCATATGAATGGGTGCCGAGTGAATGCTGTGGTTCGGTTCGCAAATATTCAGCTTCTCGATCTAACTTCTTCAGATGATACACTCTCTACACACCAGTAGGGGTTCGATCCGCTTATTTGTGAAGGATCAATATGTTGTGATATTCGGTTTTTGATTTCGACTGTTTACTGTTCTGCATGAATAACGAGGTGCTCGTCCCATTCGAACGACAGCTGAGATTAGAATTGTTTATAATATCAAAACGATAAACCAGCGGGCACGGAAGTCAGGTCGGGGGCGGTCTGGTATAATGATCACACGGGTTCGTGAGAGCTGAAATTTTAAAGAATTTGAATGTTCCTGCACTATCCTCAGCAGGATTTCGCAAATTTCTCGGCGCCTGTGGTCGCCTCTGGACGCAGGGCAGTGTTTCGTTATGTTTTGGCCGTATGACAGTACCTATTCTATTAATCATTATTGCAGTCTATTTACTCGGTTCATTACAGCTAGACATTATTGAAAAAGTTTACTTTAAAGTTCGGAATTTTATTGCTTAATTTTATTCTTGTACGAAATAGGTGTTGTTATTAGCTAAATTGATTAGGTTGTGCATTGTATTCCGTCCAACGGCACTTTTTTATATTTTTCAAAGCAAATTTTATTATATTTATTACAAAAGAATAATTTAAAGCTATAATTATAGCCTAGGTGATAAGTCGTTCGACACTGGATGATCACAAAAGAGTTCAAATGGGGGATTTTAGGTGACCCTTTTGCCTTGAACATGCATTTGAATTTGGGATTTCGTTATATAGGGTTTCTTCTGTCAGGCTTTGTCTGTTAAACAATCCTTTCAGTGCTTTTCAAATTTCATTTGGACTCTTTAATGTATTAACGTTCGTTTGTTACTTTGAGATAGTTTCTTCATATCGTTATTCCTATTGGGGCAGCCTTAATTTTGTCAGACATTTATTTTTGTGTGATAAGGCAACTTTATGATACTTTTATAAGACTCTAGAGATAGTAGCAGTGTGCACTAGTTATCTTGAGAAAGCAATCAGACTATCTGCTTTTTCAGTTATTTTCTCTCACTAAAATGTGCTTATTCGAGGTTATGACAGAAAGATGCCACTCTACCTGTCGCGGATTGTCGCTTTCTCATGTGTTGAAAAAGTGGTCAAGTCTCTAGTTAAGTGAATGCCAACAGTTTTCGCGAACAATCGCGATTGTATTATCCGGAGGTCCCTACTAGAGAAATATTCTGCAAGGCTACTCCACCTTAGAAGGAGTCACCATTCCAAAGAATATTATTTGATATTTTATTTCAAGCGGTAGATGAGTTCACTGCAAGAATAGAGTGTATTGTTAGGTTTTATAATGCTTTTCAGCCAGACAGATCTGTGATTCGGGTTATTGGATGCTGACAATGCATTAGGCAATTAAGCAATCTGTTGTCCTCTTGTTCTGGCTGTGAAAATATATATATAGCAGAATCCAGAATGGATTGAGAGTCCTTGGATCGAGGCTGAATGTACTTCAGAGGAATCTTATCTATTATACCTTTGTCTGTTCATGTTGAGTAGACCAGTTAGTTCTGGCATTAAGTGTTGAGTTTTAGGGTACTGACTGTTTCTGCATTGCGATAGATGAACCTTCTTTGATGAGTGTTTTTTTTTTGTTTGCAATCATGATTATTACTTTTTACATCACTAAATGTGTTTGTATGCTAAATCTACTACATAATAGCCTTAGTTTGTGTAGCAGGCATTTTATGCTGGAGCTTTAAGAACTACTTTGATCTCATAATATTAGTACGGAGACTTGTAAAGTCTGTGGATACAGGATATGAACCAATGTGGTTATAGACATTTGAACTTCGGCGTTAAAAAATGAATTCACCGTTCTAATGGAAACTTATAAAAACGAAAGTGCCAGTTGCGATTTTTAGGAAATAATTTCTTATTGGGCTTGACGAACTATTTTGTATATGGTTTCGTTGTTGAGAGATTTTCGGCTGTTAACTGCACAAAAATCCAAATCACTTCCGAAATCAACCTTTATAAAAATAAAAATCCGTGACTAAAGAAAAGATATTAGCAGAGATTAAGTATTTAGTCTATTAGTTCTAATAGCAATCCATATCCAATCATCATTCAAATCGGATAGGATGAATATGGAACACTCTTACGGACGAATAGGAACGAATAGTATGAGGCTGATATAGTGAATCTAAAATGAAAGAAACAAGACTAGAGTGTAGATTTATGGGATGTCGTATCCTCGCCATCTTTTCACGTACTAAACATACATTTCTTCTTTTATACAAATTATACAAGTAGTATAGGGGAAAAAATATTTATATCAAATAATATGTACTTGGTCTCATGGAATCATTCTTCGAATATGTTTCTGAAAGTTTAAAAATTTCCCATAGATTTTTATTAATTATTTTCAAGAATAGTCTTTAGAAAATTATTCCCTGACTGATTTTTTCCTGACTTTCCAGAAAGTCATACTGAAATAAGAGAAATTAATACTAAAGCTTGCGTATTGAGCTTTCTAATATCGAGCCGTGAGGCACAAAGACTGACAAAACGCACGTCTAATAGTAAAAGCAAGAAATACTAAAATTCATTCTATCCACAACGCTTTCTTATTTACAATATGCGATTAAGAGGAGATAGGAACTAAAATTAGTCTATAGTAAAGTATTATGGCTGCTATTCTTTTTATTTCAAATTTATTCTCTATTGTACAAATAAAGGTTTATCCATTCAGTAAATTATAAAATTGAGGTCTAAGGTTCCGATACACAAGCTTGTTATATTGTCTGATTGGAGTGTTTCATGAAGAAATCATTCCTTTCTCTGTAATTCTCTAGTTTGCCTTTCTCCTTAAACGTTTTTGATTAACTTGTTTAATACAGTTAATAGTCGATAGCATTATCGCATCTGTAAAACTACATCGCATATGCATGTTCCATATAACTTTCTGTTTATTGCTCGGACTCCTGATGATGGAACTCTCCTTTCCATTGCTTTTCACAAAATTTAGTGAGAGTTTCGAGTGAATTAAATCTGCTAAATGCTTCAAAAATGGTAAAATTTTTCTTCTTGAAAAAGAACTCAACAATAAATATAGGAAATACGATTTCTTTAAGATTAAGATTCAGTATTCACACGGAACATCCGAGAACATATTATTCATATCCGAATTGATTATAAAATATTCGAATACAATGAGCTATTATTTCGTCTCTCTTCAATCTTATCTTTTAATAAGGTGTAACTGCAATCTACCTCACTGTTAAAGTACGTAAAAAATAATTAAAACATAAATTTTCCAGGATGATAGATTTGCTAAAGAGGACCAATAAATTAGACCGTTTGGCCTCAATTTGGTCTCAGTTTGGTCTCAGTTTGGTCTCCTCAATTTGGCCTCAATTTGGTTCATCCATTTACTCATTAGAATCTAAAGTTTTGAGAAAATCCAGCAACTTCCGGAACTTATCAGTAATGCCTCTTGCGGACTGACGCACCTTTCTCAATCGAATTCTCCATTTGCATTCCCGTATCGCTTGACTGCATAAATATCAAACGATATATATAAGATAATATATTTAAATTCACTATATCACTTAATGAAGAACATGTCATAGTTTATTAGTAGATATCTATAAATATATATCTATATATATATATTTATATGGTATATTTCTAAAGTTTTTGAGAAATTGAAAGCTTTAACTGAACAATATCTGTTACGGTATCTACCAAGATATCGGTTTTTTCAACTCTTCTATTAGTCAAGCACACCTCGTTTTCACACATTTCCTCTTCTGCACAAGTATAACGTAAATAAAATATAGGTAATATTTACATTACCTACTACTTCACAAGTATAACGTAAATAAAAGAGAGTAAATATATAATAATACATATTGTATAGAAGATATTTCACATCATCTTCCTCTTTATTCCCAAGATAGCGGTCAAGTGGCGTAGCATGCCATCGGAAAGAAAGCAGCAGAAGAATTGATACATCAAGTCGAAAAGAGATAAGTCCAGCCTAACCCGCCCCCTCTTTACACTTAACTGTGCAGAACTCATCGCAGTCAGGAATCAATCCACCATAACATCCACCCTAAAGACTCTCGGGACCACGATGGACCCTCACTATCATGGTATCTCTTCAATGTTAAGGTTCATCGCTGGCCAGACTGGCCACATAACCATATCCCCCTCACCAAAACCCCGCCATTCATCCTGTTATTAACACCCTTTCTTCTCCGGCCCTCACCCAAACCCAACGATCATTCTCTCTCAAACATTCAATTTACTGACCTCCATAATCCAGCCTTTTCTCGTTCCCAACCGTTTCGGTTCCAACACATCCTCCACTAACACTCCGCTAACCAAGCCGACTATTCAATTCTCCCATTCCACCTGACCATAACCATCTCAAATACCTTTAAATTCATTTTTCTCTCCATACTACCCTATTCCTTCACATACACAACTCTTAGGTTTGTTCATTCCTCATTTTATCAATTCTTTTCACACCTAGCCAAGATCACTAAGATTGTTCATCTGACACATATGAATATGTTTCACTTCTCTATCTCCAGACCCACTAGTCTCACTTACTATACAATAACACTAGGTAACCAACATAATGCAGAACTCTAAGCACACTCAAGACTTCAGTCCCTTTACATCCACCAACGATTTAATTGCCCAGCCACTTCCTGCCATTCAACAACTTTCCTGCTACATTCTCATCATCCGTTCCCTTCTCAATCAAACATATATTCCTAAATATTTAAAACCAGACACTTTCTCCAGCTGGCTCACCATCTAACCATAAGGACTCGTCCTCACTCCACACATAACCTTACTTCATTATCACGATTTACTTCAGACCGCTCTTTCCTTTTACATCACCCATGCCAAATATCTGACCAATCGCTAGTAATATATATATATCATATTAGAGTAGCCATATACTTTCTAGCTACAATTTTTATCCGTAATTTCAATATATCTAATATAATATAATTAGTATATAATATATATAAACACTTATACTATTAATTATTATATACCTATATATATATAAATACCTCATATATTAATATTGATTGCCACGCTCTTACATGCACCAAAAACTAACATATTAAATTTCTCAAGAAGAAAGCAATTTTGTAATTTTTCTCAATTAAACAAAGCAATAAAAATAAATATAATAATAGATTGTATCAAGGCATTTAACTCTCCAACGTCCTCTAAAATAACATGTATTCTAATTACTAGTGATAGAATAAAGCGCATTACCTCTAATTCCCACGACAGGTGAACTTGCTACTATGTCAGTTAGTACGATACATGGGGGGGGGGGCTCCTCTTGTCGCAGACCAAGAGTAGTGTTCGGATGTAAAATATAACACTCGAGTTTTCTTCTTTGCTTGCAAACGATTCCCCATCTTCTGAAAAAATGGACATACAATCCTCTCTTAAAATAAAAAAATATAACAAATAAATAAAAACTCTTTCAAATGGAAATGCAAAAACAATTCCCCGTCAAAAACAGACATTTTAACCATTGAAGAAAAATAGGGCATATCAAACTCAATTTCTGTTTTTATAATAACACAACAAAGCATTCTTAAGTGTTTCATTTACATTTACTTACCAAGTACTTGGCTGACGATATCAAAGATAACACACTTCCCTTTTTCTTGTTAATTTTTTGCCTATTTTCTCCTACTGTATATTTTTTTCGTATTATTATTGATATTCCCCTATCTCATCTTTTACATCCCTCCAACTTTCGCACTTCACCGAGTCACAATACGCGGTATGTTTCTTTTTATCTCTATCTTTTTTTTGTTTTATTTTGGCACTAACACCTTTATGTTTTATTTCATTATCTTTCTCAATACAATAAACAAAAATATTTCTTGATATTCGTTTCTTTTTTTGATAGCATTCACTTTCAGTTCAATATAATGTATTAACGGGACAATAAATACTATTATCCAGAATGTTTAAGGCTTAGATTAATAATTAAAATATCAAAAGAAACATTTAAAAACCGAGATGATGAATTTAAACGTAGTGCTATATATAGAATAATATATAATAATTATAATATATATATATATCACATATATATATGAGATATATAGTGTTACGCTATATATATATATACCTATATTAAATATATATATATATATATACTAATACTATTTATATAATGTACTATACTATTATATATATATATCATTACACAGTATATATACCTATATATTATATAACATATATATATATATATATATGATATTATATATATATATACTATAATAACTACTAATTATATATATACTAATATATATAGAATATATATTACATATATAATTATTATATATAGTATAAATACGGGTATTATATATATACTATATATATATTATATATATATACAGTTTTATATACTATAATAATAATAATATAATATATATATATAATATATATATATATAATATTATTTTATATATATTTTAGTATATATATATCATCTTATATACTAATATACTATTATATATAAGTATACTATATAATAATTCTCTTTAATTATATTTAATATACTTTGTATATATCTTAAGTAACATTCTGTCCATGGATTGTTATAAAAAAAAATCAATAAGTACAGAAATATTATCAATACAAAAAAACAAAACCAAAAACTTTACTTTTCACTAACAATGCTATGATTGGGCTTTAATCTTCATCAGGCTCACCTCCAAAACTTTCCAATACAGTTTCATCTCATATATTCACGAGAAAGCTCTCATCACTATACGGAGTAACTAATAAATGTTATTTATTAATTCTTCAGTAATAAAACCCATTGGTTTTTTAAAGGGTTGCGGTAATATAAAAAAAAGGCCTCAAAATTTCATATCATATTATATTATATAGTATATATAATATAGATATATATATAATAATATACATATATAGATCTTTATATATATAATGTTTTATATATATTAATATAGAGGTATGTTTGGTATTATTTTTAAGACGTATATATATATATATATCATATATATATGCTATAATAATATATATATATATATATATATAATATTACACTAATCGTTTACTACCATATATTAATATATATTAATATATCTATTATAATAATAGGTATAAGAACCTAAAGGCAGCGCTGTAAGAAGGCCGGACGCGGGTCGATCAAAAGTAGCTTCGGCTTAATGTAGCTGCCTATCAGGGATATCAATTCTAATATAATATAAATATATTATATATTGTTTCTTATATTATTATAAAATATTTACTAATATATATATAAGCTATAAATATAATATATACTATATAATATAATTTATTCATATAGTACGTTATAATTATATATAAATATATATATATATACTATACTATAATAATAGTTTAGCTAATATAAGACTTATATATATATATATATATTATAGTATATTATGTTATATTATATTATATTATTCTATATCTAATATATACTATATATATAGTTTATATATATATAATATAATATATATAGTATATATATATATATATATATATATACTATATAGTATATACTTTATTTATAATATTATATAACTTTTTTTCATAATTACTAATATTTTAAAATTATTCTGTTAAGATTCAATATATTAAATAATATTTCTTTACGACGAATATACTTAATACATTTTTTTACTATAATTATATTTAACATTATAAACTTATAATATATATGCCAAACCCAAAGAAAGATACACGACGCATATCATGTGTGCGAAAAACAAAAGATAGCTATAAGCAAAACATGATTGATAACATATATGGAATCGCGTATGAAATTTGTATGCGAAAATGAAAAAAAATATTTTTTTTATTTTTTTATATCTAAAAAACTACATAGGTATAGAAAACTAATAACTATATGAATCAGCATGTTAAATTTGATATAAAAAATCTAAAGAGGAATTTTTATTTCTATAAAACGAATAACATAATTTGGAGCTCAGCGTATGCAATTTTTTATAGCGGGGCTCGACACGGGTGGGTACAGGAGGGGGACGACCAAGAAGTCCCCCGTAGTCCCTACAGGAGTCAGAGAGACCCCCGACTACCTTTGCATCTTTGCGGTTTTACCCTATGGTATTTCTTTTTAGTAAAAACAAAAAAAAGTTTTTACTTTTTCATACAATTTCATACGCTGATTTATTTACTGTGATTACTTTTCATATATTTCTGATTCTAGTTATGAAATTTAATGTGTATTAACAAAAAACAGATGATTTACATTTTCACAATACAAATATTCATACGCTGATTCCCACTATATGCTAATCAGTTTTCTTGATACCAATTTAGTTCTAGAGATATGGGGCGGGTAACTTCTTTAGATTTCACCACATTTATATATATATTTATATATATAATAATAAATAAATATTAATATACAATATAATAAATAATATATATATATTATATATATATATATATATACTATACTATATATATATATATATATAGATATATATAATATAATATATATAGGCCTTGTTATGTTTTAAGACTCCGTCAGCTTTGCATTATTGTGTTTTTCGTTTTTTTCATTAATCATAATTGCAGTTATATGCATACTAACAATGAATTTCGAGTTGGTGATGGACATGATTCAAAAGTTCGAAAATTTGAAATAAAATTTATTAAAAATCACATTTTCTATCAATAAAATTTTAAAATATGAAAGAGTTACTAAGATATGGTCGGATAATGCCCAATATCATGCATATTTGAAATCTGCGATTAAAGCTGTATTTATAAAAATGTAAAAAAAAAATTCATAAATAAAAAATCTCATAAAAGTACGAGACTTACAGAAAACCAGATTATATATTTGAAATCATGCGTGGTTAAAACTTATACCAAAAATGTAAAAAAAAAAATAATTAAGGGGCTCGAGCCGACTGGGGGACAGAGGGGGGGTACGTTTTCCATAGCCCGTAGGGCGAAGGGCGGAGGACGGCCGGCGACCACCAATACCAAAGAGCGGGGTGATTCACGGAAGACCCTCCCCTGGAGGGGAGGAAATACAGTCACTACCTGATCGTTTCCCCCCGGGCAAGCCGACGAGACCCGTAGTCCTGGCATTCTTTGCGGTTTACTTGGCGGTATCTTTTAGTTAAAAGTAAAAATAAAAAAAAAAAAAATTTAAAACTGACCGGAGTCGTAAAACGTAACTGGTCCCATATATATTTTTGAAATCATGTCCGTCACCCCTTAAATTTGCTGTTAGGATAGGAAAACTAGAAAACAATAAAAAAAAAAACTCAAGAAAAAAACAAGCAAAACTGACGGGAGTCTTAAAACAAAACAGATCCAATTTCAGTATAGATAAATGTATTATATACTATTTATACTAATGATATATACATTATATATATATATACCAATGACTGTTATATATATATACTATATCTATATAATGATAAATATATGATATATATATATAAATATATCTAATTATCTAGTATTTTATATATATAATAATAGATACATAATAATTAATAATCAATAATATAATAATAATAATAATGAATAATATAATAATAATAATATTAATAATAATAATAATAATATAATAATAATAATAATATGAATAATAATATAATAATGATAATAATAACAATAACATAATTACATAATACATAATAATGAATCATAATATAATATGAAATCAATTAATGATAATAATTAATAATAATCTAATAATAATAATAATAATAATATATAATCTATCAATATCATATTAATAATTAATAATGAATAAATATGAATAAATATGGCTTAATATTAACGTTTGGAAAGAACAATGGCTTTTTTTTTTGCAATAACTTCGCATTAACATTTAATTTCTTAAATGTTTGTTAATCTATAGATTCCTTTGTTTTGCCAACCTTAAAATGGTAGTTTTGGTTCAGTTACATGATTAATAAATATAAGTCATGTTGGGAAATATACTAGTTGGTTTAGATTACATAATATTCTAATATAACACGTCCATGCTTTCAAACTATCTGTACAAACTGAAATCCTTTAATGTTACCGGAAAGTAACTTTGGGATATGTTGGCCAAAATACATTATTTTTATTAACTTGAGAATAGATTATTCATTATTATTATTATTATATTATTATTATTATTATTATTATTATTATTATTGATTATTATTGATTCAATTATATTATTATTATATTATCTATTAATTCATTATCTATTATTATTGATGGAAGGTTGTGATTCTTGTGGTTGTTATTAAAATCTTTGGTATATGATATATACTATTAGTATATATAATATTGTAATTTTATATTATGAAAAATTTAGTATAACTAGCATAATCTATATATTATATATAATATATACTATATATATGATATATACTACGTATATTTAAATATGTACTACTATACATAGTAATATAATACATACCTAGGTATTTGTACCTGCTACAGATATACATTGCATATTTATTTCCCAAGACACGGCACACAAAAAAGGGGATTCACCAACACGACACAATCACAACCACGGCACACATCAACCACACCACACACAATTAATAAATATAATAGTATATATATTATCATATATTATAATATATATATGACGTAATAATAAATAATCCTATTATAAATATTAATTACTCGAGCGTGATAAACGAGTATTTAATTCATATGAATTATTGTAAAACTAATATAATATATTGGTATACTATATATACTATATTATATATTAAATAGGTATAAAATAAATTTTATAAATATTAACTATAAGTATATATATAATATATTTGTTATACATATGAATCTTTGCTTATTAACATTATATAATTATTTAGGTATATATATCATATTATATACTACAAGCATAATATATTAAACCTACTCCCCCTATCACTACCTCCTCCCTACCACACCTTATATATCAAGTATAAGATATATATTATATAATTATATATATATATATAATATATTATATAATATATAATTATAGAGTGTAGATCCGTAATAATTAAATTAAATTAAAGGATATAGTATGGAGTATATATTATACTATATATATATATATATAAGATATCCGCACTGACGTTCTTTATGAGTATATAAATTACACTGGCACCGGGGAATCTGATTGATGTACCGTAGCCAGCAGACCAAAAAACTTTTTGTCTCTTCCTCCACAGCGACGCCATCTTATATTTCATAGAGCTCCCCAAGAACTGGAATTGGTTATGTTTTTGCTACGCACTTCACCTTATTATTAACAGGGGGATCACTGAAATTCGATACCATTACCCACCAAATGAGGCACATTTTACCGCACCCACCACAGAATCATTATCTTTGTCGCACCGCACAGCACAAACAGCTGCATTTTTTTGCGACACGCACCCGGATACGCATTGTGAATTTTGCTTACAGGGCCGCGTCTAAAGTTTACTGCTCTATGTTTTTCTGGCTGACACCCGCTCACGATCGCCCTAGGACGCTAACTTCAATATCGCACCGACGCTGCACCGCATCAAATGGTGCACCTGCACCTCTCAGCTCGTCTCTTGTATACCACATAGCACCCTTTAATTGATATAATTCTCCACTAGGATTCTAATTGTGTATCCGCACCCGCCACCTCAAAGATGAGCCACACAAACGTACCGCGCCACACGACAGGTGAGGATCGGCCAACCCACATTGTTTAATAGTATTTTTATATCATATTATATACTATATAATATATATAGTATTATTTTGTATATCCTTCTTAATAACTATAATATCATTAATTTTCATATCATCTATAAGTTATATGATATATTACATAATGGTATATTATATATATATACTACTATACTACAACATACCGCCATGTATATTATATTATTATAATATATATATAGTTATATTAATATATAATATCAACCCATGCAATGTGAAGATTCTTCGGACTTTAAATCTTGTTTGATATACAATGTAAGGGAAACTTGAAGGTACAATTCTTGCTATTCCTATATCGCATATTTTATTGTTATTCCTTGTTCAGCTCTTCCCATAATTTCCTCATTTTCGGAGTAGTGGGATAAGATCTTATAATGAAAATTTACTGCAGCAGTAGTAGTAACCTATATGCAGAAGGGAGCCTCTCTGTCTATCTCTT
>JABUQX010010040.1:0-12500 GCA_015478945.1 Trachelipus rathkii | reverse complement strand
GTACCGGACTTATTGGAAAATATCTTATGGACCGATGAATCTCGCTTTACCAATAACGGTATGTATAACAGGTGGAACTTCAGACATTGGGCGGAAACAAACCCCCATTTAACATTCACTAGCCATCACCAGGTCTCATACTCAGTCAACGTTTGGTGTGGTATACTCAATAGTAGGATTATCGGGCCTTAGCTCTTCGAGGAAAATTTGACAGGACAGCGTTACCTCACATTCCGCAGACCGTCCTTGTTGACTTCCTGAGTGATATACCTTTAAGAACACAACGAGGAATATATTACTAACATGATGAGTGCCCAGCACATAATGCAGCTATAGTGACGACCTACCTCGACAGAACCTTTCCGGGAAGATGGATCGGAAGATCTGGTCCATTTCCATGGCCTGCGCGTTCACCCGACTTATCACCACTGGACTACTTTCTGTGGGGGATCTCAAACATTACCAGTACGCTGGGTTTAATGACCCAGTAACCTCGCCCGATGATCTTCGCCGTCGAATAACCAACGCATGTAGGATAATCAACCCTGCAATGAAACCTGGCGCCAGAGGGCTGAGGCATGTATTCGCGTGGATGGAGGCGTCTTCGAACAACATTTGTAAATACTGTATGTACAAGTTGAAACGACCTGAAGTTCTTCTCCCATCTTGCATCTGTGGATAATTCATTGGTGTAATTTGTTATGATAATATTAACAACGTTATTACACTACATGTATCGATATTATGAGCTGTCTTGAATACCAGTTTTTCTTCAACCTTTTCACATTCACATTACGTGGAAACGAAGAACCGTATCAAAAAATGTCGAGAGGAAGAGCCCACCTCATTTTTTGTGTGCATTTCACAGAAGCCATAAAAAATATCATCACATTCGCATGTTTGTGCGCGGTTTTCGTATTGCGCGTGCGCAGACACCAACGTAACATATCCCATCCTCCTTAATGAATTAAAAAATTAAAAAATCGAACTTATATTCCTACGACATTTTCATACTTAAACATCCCGTTACGGTGATACACCGCTGTAACATAACTCGTGAGTGAGTCGTGAGGCACTCTGTATATATAGGTATCGTAATAATACTAAATGTAGTATATATATAATAATATAATATAATATATTATATTATATAATATATATTATATATATAATAGATATATACTATATTATATATAACAGATCTGCCGGATATCGGTATACCGGGTTTTAACAGTTTCCACGCCGGATATCCGGTTATCGGCTACGAGCTAAATTCACTTGATCCGGCCCAGTCCTAGATAATATACTACTATCATATATTATAATATACTAAACTATATGATATCATACTACTTGTACTATATAATAAATCATATGTATAATATATACATTATAGATTATAATATATATATTATATATAATATATATATATTAGGCGGGCCCTTATTTTTTAATATATTATTTTCAGGTCGCACACCCCACAAATTTGTTCCTTTTGTTTCATGGAACAATTAGAGTAGTTTTTTATACAAATTGAAGGTTGGAATCACGTGCCTCATTGCGGTAAAATTTGGGAGACCAGCTTGCGTGTTGTTCGTTCGTTTCTTTCAAGCTCCTTCTACCACCAAGCTCTCAGAGTCAGTCTGCTCATTTTAGCGGTATTGTCAACTACGAGTGCAATTATGACGTCTAATTTGAGAAGTGGTTGATAAAACTTTACTTATTGGCATTGAATCTGCACCAGAATTACTTTTGTAGCAAATCTTCCATCTAACGCTGCAATACTATCGATGTTATTATATAATATTGCGGACGGACAGAATTAAAATTGTCACTTACGAACAGTGGCTAACTTAGTCGGCGTGAATGCCTTATTTTTGGAGAAGCAAAGAATTCGACGAGCAGCGATACCTCACTTGCGTTAGACAAACTTATAAAGTTGATACTCTCACATGGCGCAATCTATAATAGAAAATGCCGGCCGTTACGTCAGACAATCAGAAGAAAAACGAGATTTAAATAATTAAACGATTTCAAAATAATTATATTTCATAATAGCTCATTCTAATGCTCTTGACATAGGAAAAATGGATAGAAACAGAAAGTTTATTACCTCAGTCAAAAGTGAGCTGAGGCGAATGGGTGATCTTGGGCGGAGTCGATATGGGAGCCAGTCAAAAGCAGTGAAAGAAAGGTCCATTATTGAGATCTGACTGCACATGAAAACAGGACTGTTACAAGAATCAATGTAGTTCTGATTCTTGCCGTTAGCGGATTACATCAGGAGAACGTCAGTGTTGGCAGAATTAGAGAATATTTCAGTCAAAACCTGGCCCTTCTGGCAAACATTACCCAGATGTTCTCCTCTGAGGAAACAATGCGCAGAATTGATTTAGCGATAAAGAGAAGCCTGTACGTGGACTGGAAATGTTTTTTAACTCCAAAAGTAATGGATGTACTCTATCGGTGCTACATTATTCTCGAAGCAGCTGCTGAGTCTTTAGGGCACAATATAGATGAACTGGCAATCAATCGAAATACGATCCAGAGATATCGAGAGAAGTTTCGTAAAACGAATGCGACTAAGATTAAAGAATTATTTAAGACAAATGAACCCACTTTTGTATCCGTTCATTGTGATGGTAAATTGCTACCAGCTTTAATTGTGAGAGATTTAAAGAGTGAAAGGCTACCTATCATTGTTACATTTAAAGGTCAAGAAAAATTGATTGGGGTTCCCAAATTAGAAAATTCCACAGGGAAGGAACAAGCTATGGCTGTCTGGAACGCTCTAGCAGATTGGGGATTGGAAGATAAGACTCAAGTTCTGTGTTCTGACACAACCAGTTCAAACACTGGTCGTATCAGCGGTGTCATTACATTACTAGAGCATGATGCAGATCGAGAGATGACATATTTTCCCTGTCGGCACCACATGTACGAATTAGTGCTACGAAGTGTTTTTGAAAATGAGTTACCACATGACTAGTGGTCCAGATGTTGTGTTTTCTTTAAAATCATCAGAGAAAAATGAAATAATTTGGAAAAAGAAAATTATGTGAATGGGCAAAAATACTTGAACGAAATATGTAGTGAAAGCGACATACTGTGCAATGTGAATCATTTTAATAATGCACTGAAAAATGAGAAATTAAAGCACGATTATCGTGAGCTCGTTGAATTATGTATAATTTTCATTGGACGAACCTCAGACTCGAAAATCAAAATCAGGCCACCAGGGGATTTACATCATGTTCGATGGCAAAGGCCATTTACTCATTTAAAATGTTTTTATTTATAGAACGGTTGTCATTAAAAGTATCTGAAGTGAATGGTCTAAAGAACATTTGTTTGTTTCTGATAACGGTATATGTTAAAGCATGGTTGGAGAGTCCATCTGCTGTTGGTGCCCCTTTTAAGATTTATTTTTACCAAACATTACAAAATATGAAAGCATAAATAAAAGCATTTCATCAGTTGCTTGAAAAAAATTTTGTAATCACTTGGTATTAAAATGAAGAGTCAAGCAATGTTTAGCTTTTGATAGCAAAATGTCAATACTGCATCGCCAAAAACGCATCATGAGGAATTTGCAACGGAAAACACTTAATACGAAAGAAAATGCATTATTCATCCTATAAACTTCCCAATCTCTTAAGTAAGATTTCAACTTCAGCACTATCTTTAATTAAAAGCAATAATGTTATTATTTCAAAAACCCTTTGTTTATAATGACGAATCAGTTGTATCAATTATCACAATTTTAACAAGGTATTCTAATAAATGTCCAAATTACGTAATTCACAATATAGATATATAGATAGTTCAAATAATTAGTTCATTGTTTCTTTGTGCTAAAAGATATTGCCATAGAAGACTTAATTTCAAAAAAAAGGTTTAACTTTATTAACAAAATTTTGAATATCGACATTAGCTTTCTGATATTGAATCCAGATCATTGGATAAAAGACGAATCGTATTTACGATGCACAAGAAACTTTCCGTGAATCTCTGTTGTTGTTATTGATACAGCTGAAAGAGAGTGAAAAATTGATACAGGAATTCAATGGGCTCCTTAACTTCGATTAAAGAGCAGAAAGCAATTCTTTTCTCCAATGTTTGAAGACCACCGATAAGCAATTCCCTGCTGCCAAAAACGGTCTACTCTAAACGAAAAATTAAATAAATATATTTTCAAATGTCCTTGACATGTCCTCATATGCGTTTTTTAAAACCCAATATCGTAATTTATATCAAATTCATATATTTTGTAATATACGTAATGCATATACAGCTGAAAATCAAAATATTTAGCACATTATTGTAAATCTTCAATCTAGCCCGATGAGGCACAGGTTATCATTTATATATTGGACTAATATTTGGTATACCTCGACATTATGCTAAACAGAAACAAATTAAAGGGTGTGCGCCATAAAAAAGTTACGTTTATTTTTTTCACCCCTATAGTAAGGGCCAGCCTTAATATATATATATATATTATATTATATATATATATATATAAAATATATATATATAATATATATATTTATATATATATATATATAAATAATATATATATATATATATATATTTATATATCCAGTGGGGATAAAAAAGCCGAGGCTTACGAATTCCATCGGTTTTTGAAAAATTGGAAACCATGGCCAAATTAAAGCCTGACATGCTCCGATACTCAGCGCTTGAAATTTTGCAAGCCAAAGATAGCTAGATAAATATATAAACAAAGTGTGTTCCAGGCTTTAGTAATGGAGTAGGTGTAAGGTTGATCGCAGCATTTAAGTCTGGGTCAGAGAGTTGCACAGAGAATAAATGAGGGTCTGAAATTCGAGTCGTAGGAACTCTCCACAAGGAGGTACATGACTGGAAAATTCATAAGAGCAATGTAAATTTACTAAATTGTAATAGCAGTAGAATAGGGAGAGTGTTGTAGCAGTTCGACTCCTAGAAAGATTGGAGAAAGTTGTGAGAGTAGGAGAGTTAAGGAGTTTGCAAGCAATAGACTACACTTTATCAAGGAGTGCAATATGTGTGGATTGTGGACCCACCCAAGATATGTGATTCATACTCTATACAAGGGCGAACAAAGCCCTTATTCAGAGCATAAAATTGGGGTGGTGAGAAGAAGTTGTGGAGGAACCTTGGAACATCCAATTTCCTAGAAACTTGTTAGAAAGAACATAATGTGATCCTTCTAAGAAAGATCACAAGAAAGAAAATATCAAGAATATTAAGAACAGATGAAGATTAGAGTCGTATTTTCAAAGAAGATTTTATAGTTTTGTGGAAGATTATAAGTAGATAGATGAGGAAACTGATTATTGGGGTATTGAAAACAACCGTGTTTTCTTTACCACAACTATAAGAACGAGAAAGATCAGATGTCTGTTGCTTCAAAGTTACCCTCCTAGCACCACTTATTTGCTGTTCAAGGAGTCTGTTGTTGAGTTGTGACATGCCACGGGAGTCTGTCTATATAACAATGGGATACTCTTGCTGAGAATCACACACCTGGGACCTTTTCAGCATTACAAGAATAAATTCGTGGCTATCTCCAATCTGCCCGCTGTTCATGTTATTAAAGCAACCTGTGGATATAGCAAAGACATTATGAAGACTTTATGTCTGCTCACGAGTTTATCACGACAAAGCCTTTGATAGTGTCTAGAGCGTTTCAACAGGAAAAAAATTGCAACTTACTCTCGAAGAATGGGGCACAGAGTCAGATCACCAAACGAGTCGGAGGGAAAGGAAAGCAGCACGGATCACCTCGCACCGGCTCATCGAACGGCTCTATGTCAACATGAAAGCCACTTGGTTGCGATAATCAAGAATAAGAATAGTGAAGATTTATATGCGTTGCTATTAATATCTCCCTTTTTAAGGAACACGTTTTCTGAAAACTTTATGCCCAGAAAGAACATGAAGGGCCTTACAAGAGACCAGCACACCCACCTTCAGATCAGAAAACTCTCACTCGCCATTATTAATCTGTACTTGCCGTGGATTCTTCGATGCAGCTTTTAAGTCTATCTCGTTTCAAAATCAATGCATTTCATCTGGTACCTCCACTCGTCATCTCAGTGCACGAAATTATATGCACACGTGGAGGAAACAAGCTCGTACCAAAGACAGTGCCACAGCTATATCTAGTGCACAGAATCGCTCTTCTTGGAGGGGAGTGTCGTAGCGGTACGAAGAGCCTCACGTCCTCCGCCTGTGTGTGCGAATTAATAGCTTCAAGAAGCTCGAACCGAAGGAATTACTATCAGAATACTTATACATTTTTTGATGTGCCTTAAAAAGGAGAAATGAGATGGATAGGGGAATAGCTACTTGAAAACCGATACAGAGTTGAGAATCGAGGGAAAGAACATTGAGCAAACAGGCTATCCTCTTTAGCAATTTATCAGTGACTGTTAACACTATCCTCGACTCTCTCAGTGACTACACATAAGGTTACAGGCACGGTGTAGAAGCGAATTTAGACCTAATTGCGGACGATCTCACAATTATTCTTAAAATGCCTCAAAAAAATGTTCTAAGATTAATGTAGTCTCATATTGTTGAATCAGATTTTCAGATTATCCCAAGAACACTCTCCGTTAAACACGCACCAAAGATTGCCATTCTATAAACACCATATGTACTTTAGATGATTTTTCATATCGACCTTCTTAATTCCAGACCAAGTCTACTACTGTACGCACATTTTTTAACACCAGGTAACAATTTTACCCTCATATTTAAGATGGCTCTTCATTTTTCTTGTTGGAACACAATTACGCATTATGTTACAGACCCATATATAGTCTCAACGCGGGCACATGAGAATTGGTAAATGTATGGGTCGCCTATACCTATATGTTATAATATTTTATTAGTTGCACCAGCCACACTTTACCTGTCTACTTAATTCTAAATAATTCTATACAACTTTTAAGTCACTATTTATAAAGTCATAACTACTGCATCATCCGTTTACTCCCTCTTATCAGATCCAACATGAATTATAAACTATTCTAAAATTAATATTAATATCATTAGACATTATATTTATGATATCCAGTTATATTACCACTCACTATGCTCATAAGCATTTAACGTGTTCACACCTATGAGATTAATTTAGTGTATACCTCACTCAGCAGCCATTAATCTTACTTTTTTATCTACGTTTTACTTTTAAACCCCTCCTTTTATACCTATAACATATCCTGCCCAAATCCTCTCTACATAATTCCTCTTACAGACTATACTCTCTAAGTTAGTAATTCGCATATAATATATATAAACATAAAACCAAATCATCCGCTAAATATAATATATAGGTTATGGGGGCATTCCTTACCACTCTATATTCTACATTTACTCCTATTTAGACTTAATTTAGATCGCATATCAAATTTCTCCTAAACAATACCTCAGTTCTCACGATAATGGTGAACAGAAAAAATTCCACTCTCTCATATACATACACTTCATAAATTGGTTTCGTTTTTTTGGAGAGTAGCTGCCTATATACCCATAAATATTTTATACTTGATCTCACAAATATTTGATACAGATAACACATCTCAAATAGCAATATAAAGTTGAGATCGTAAATAATTACACATTCTACCTTGCCTTATCATATCAAAAAAAAGATTAACAATTATAATTAAAGATAAAAAACAAGGAAAAGCTCATGTGGTTGAGTGGTATTTGTTTTAAATAGCAAAAGATACTCTCTCTTTTATATTTCTCTTTCCTATTTTGTTTTATACTATATCTCTCTTTACGCTTCTCCTCTCATATCGAAATAAATTAATAATATTAGATAAATACCAATCTCTCAGAAGTTCCTACCAGTGCATGTAGACACTGCAACTGATTGTTTATCAATATCCTCAAACATAAAATGAACCACGCTGACACCGATTATCAGTATGACCCAACACAAAGTTCCCGTCACAGAAATGAGACGCAATAGGCCCTTTTCATTTCTAGCCCGATTATATTTAATATTATATTCTGAATATTTATTTATAAGGCGTGCTCTTGCTCTCGACAATGCTCATCTAACATCTCTTTATTCAAATATCTTACCTACGATAGTTTCCACTCTTTAAAGATAAGATATATTCTCTCTCTCCCTAGCGATCCAGTGAGTTTTCCGAAGTCAATTTTTGTGTTGTTCTCTATATAGATTACAAAACATGTGATTTGTGTTCCATCTACCTTACTCCACTCTAGCCACTTCTAAACTCTTCTTGTTCTCTTTTTAACACACAGATACTATTGCTCCTTCAAGTAATTCGACGAGTCTCGGTAATAGGCCTCGTCCCTAAACCATTTTTATTCTTTCACCTAAAATGATGAATATCTCTAAGAGACATTCCTATTTTTATTTTCGTGTTCATTCACTCTACAACAACTCAATAAAAATTCATATTAAATCCACTTTTTAACCAAGATAAAAAAGTTCTATATGGGATAATATATTACCCTACAGTTCTCCTCATCGTTAATTTACTAATTTATACTATTATTATACTCATGCAGATTATATTTTACCATTTTTTCAATTTATCTTTGACATCCTACCCGATTTTCCTCTCTCTTACTTACTTAATGACCTCATCCCCAATTTCATACCTATTCTCATTCTTTGCAACTAATCTCATAATAAATTCACACACAACATTCTAGCTGTCTAATCATTCTTCTAATTGACTGCCTTAATAATGTTTATATGCAAAATTTTTCAAAGTATTAGTTTACCATTCACACACACTCATCATTATCCATTATCATATTCTAAGTTATACGAATTATATAAAGCAACCATCCTATTCTCAATTTAATTCTAAGCAGATTCCCCTTATTCTTTACATTTCTTTATAGTAACTTTTATTTCGTCGACTTCCTTATTCCGGAAAGAAGTACTTTTTCATTTTTCCTACTTGTATATGTCCCTTATATCCTTCATCTCCATATATTCCATATAATTCCAAATACTGTTCATTTAACCTCTTTTATTAAATCTCATACGTGACTGATTAAAATTTTCATTTACTAAGATAATTTATCTAAATTATTGAGGTATAACAAAAAATTTTCTTTATTGAAAGATCTGGAATCTGTAAGCTGTGAAACATTTCCTTTGACAATCTCAAAGCTTTTCATATATATATATATAATATATATATTATATATATATATATATATATATATATAGTATATATATATATATATATATAATATATAATAAATATTTAATATTAATATTATATATATATATATATTATATATATAGTATATATATATATATTATATATATAGGAACTTGTCTATCTTAAGGAAAGTTAACCTGATTATATATATTCAAACGAATTGAATATATATATGTAATTACGACATTATTTATTTATCGATTATTTACATAATGAGCTAAATAGTGCTGTCAAATTATAGTGAATGTATGATATCCAAGGACCGGTGAAATAAAATTTGCAACGAGGTTATTTTTAAAATACGGCAAATCTTTTTTGTCTTTGGTAAGGTATAAAGTGATATTATATCCCTCTAAGCATAGTAATTATGGACATCCGCTATTAAAGATAGAAAGTATTAATTATTCACCAGTTGCGAGGGTCTCTCGTGCCCAGCAGCCGCTAGGTTTGACTATCCGGCGGCGGAGGTGGACGGAGGAGGAGTCCCCCACCGCTCTGGTATCTCCGTTCTGCAGTCATCGCAGCCCTCATATAAAAAAATAATTTTGAAACAAGGAGGAGATAAATGTTATATCATCGAGAAAATTCTATTCTTAATCTGATGATTGAAATCATGCATAAAGTAACTAGTTTGGCGTTTGTGGTCAACCTTTGCCACTGCTCATCTGGGGTCCATTGTATATCCCAGGCTTAACTCTAGCTGACTACTAGAACTTCATAGGGATTGGAGGGTATTTTAACAAAATTGCTCTAAATTTTATTTGATTTGCAGGCTGGTATACTGGAATTTTGTTCTCTGACTTGTTACATGCAGGGTTGCATAACTGTTTTATAATGCGATTACCATAGGTGATTTTTTAGAATATCTGTCGTTTTATAAGCTAATTCTATCTTCTTATATAATAATAATGGAACAATAGTGTACCGTATATTTAATATATATATATATATATTATAATTATATATATTAATATATTATATATTAATATATATATATTATTATTAATTAATTTATATAATATATTATATATATATAATAATATTATAAAATATATATATTAATATATTTAATATAATTATATAATATTATATATATATATTATATATTTATATATATATATAATATATTATTAATATATAAATATATAAATATATAATATATATAATAAAGTATAATGTATTAATACCTTTAAATAATCATGACATATGTTCAATCTAGATCCCCTACTGATAACATCGTATTTATGTATAGTGATTGGAGTTAAGAGTTTTCTTTTTAGAAATTTAATATGAGTCGTATAGAGACTAGACAAGGAGAGAGAGAAAGAATGAAAATAGAAGAAAGGAGAGTTCACAATTATATTCTACTATATATTATTATACTTCATTTCTCATACTCATTATATGGCAGTGTGCACCCAAACGGCCTCAAAAAAAAATTATATTACTATCTAGTTCATGGTGATAATGAATTATTAGGCAAGTTCCTCAAATTTAGTACAATTTATAGTGACAGTGATTTAAAATATGTAAATTTTTTATTAAAAAAAAAAAAAAAAATAAATTTGAACAAAGCAAATATTTTTAAGATATTATATTTCTAATTTGGTCTGAATTTGCTTCATTATATTTAAAAATTCTCACTACCTCTCTCTCAATATTTGTTTATTTAGTGTTGATTAAAAGTAATGGAATGGAGATATAGAGTTCTGGACTTTTTTGTAATTATTTTGGATTAATTACCTGGTAAATTTTAAGTATATATGTGAATAAATAGTATAAAAAATATGATAAATATAAAAATATAAAATAAATTATTATTTATTATTATTATAAATAATTATATTAAGTAATATTTAATATATGAAGAGTAGCCTATTGTAGAAAGACCTTTTATTGTGATTTACTACGTTTAAAATAAATATAGACTTTCTTGTTTTAAAATTTTGCTTTTATTTTTCTTATGTTTTAACTATAATAGAATACCCTCAAGGTGATATATTACTATATTACCGTTCACCGATTGGGCAGTAGATAGTTTACGGGGTCTCCGGCCTTTTCCGTGAGGAAACTATTAATCAGGTATGAGTAGGTACTAAATTCCCCCCCTTTCACGCGTAATAGAGGGTCTCTAGGAACTCCTCCTCAGTAAGCACTCTTTGGTATTTGTTATAGGTATTATATAATATATATATATATGTTAGTCGCGTATAGGGGTTTCCTCCGCCCACTTCATCCTACTAGGTAGGTATAATGTGTGGTAATAACAACTGATCCCCCCTGGTTTCTACCCGTCAGGATTTTATCGAGCCACCCTACATCTTCCGTGTATTAAAATTATACCTCTATTAACCCAAATATAATTATATATATATATTATTAATTATGTCTCACCTACACAAACCTAAAAAATTAAAAATATAGCCATAAATTTATTTTATTTATATTATTTAAAGATTGCAAATTTTTTACTTATTTCCTAACTAAAATGTTCTAATTTGATATGTCGTCATAAAAATGTATATTCCTTTTATCCGAGCCTTAGCATACATTCTGCCACTTTGACACCGCCATTTCTATAGTATTAACTTCTCATTTCTCCAAGAATAACTTATAATAACAATATCATCTGGATATATTGGACCTGCCTGATTTAAAAGTAATCCACCTGGACATGTGATATCTATAATCTTATCAATATGCCGGTAACTATTGTAGTATTGAAGATATGGAATTATAGTAGTTTACACTCTATAAACAAATTATACATCACATATATTATATATATTATTATATATAATATAATAATATATAATTAATATTATAATAATATTATATATATTAATATATAATTAATTATATATATATATATAATATATATTATATATATATATATATATATATATATATATATATAATACATATATATATATATATATATTAATATATATATATATTAATTATATATTATTATTTAATATATATATTTATTACTAATATATATATATAAGGCCAGCATCCCGAAGAGTTCAGGCATGTATATAGAAAACTATATTAACATCTACATGAAAAAATAAATAATATATACATTTTTGTATTAAAACTGTAAGTTCGCATTCAGAACACTTAAATAAATTTATATTTTATTTATCATATATTTATTAACAATTTCTGATAAAATATTTTATAAGTAATTATCTTAGACTACTGAAATATTGATAGCTACTGATTGACTACTTATGAAAATGCATAGTAAGTCTC
>JABUQX010010039.1:5000-20214 GCA_015478945.1 Trachelipus rathkii | reverse complement strand
TATATATATATACTTACCGATGTTTATTGATAACCTTTATTTTTAAAGAATTTACATACCTGCAAATGATATTTAAACGCAATTTCAACAACATTCTGGGGTAGGGAAATGAATTGTCAATATTAATGTAGAATTCTTTGAATATATTAAGTTTAACTAAATTAATTTTAAAAGAATATTTTTTTGAAAACTTTTTTTTAAACTATTCTTTGTATGCCTTGGAAGCCCCTTACCAACCATACTTTTCCTTTAACCAATTTAAAACTAATTTTTCCTTTTCTTTTTTATGAGTAAAATTTCACATATGATTCTTAACAAGTGAAATTATTAGTCCATAAGACGTTTATATTTAAGCAACTACTCCTGTACGAAACGTCTTTTGTTGAAATTGAGCGAGAGAGAGAGAGAGATTGTTTGAGGTAAATATCTTTTCAATAATTTTAACAATAATCAATAATTACTTACAATAATTACTAATACTATATATAAAATACTAAATAATATTAACTAATATACAAACTACTAATATACTAAAATTACTTGAATTACAATAATACTAATTTAACTTTTATTATTTGGCATGAGGAGGAGTGAATCTACGAGAGAGAGGCTTACATTTGAATATTTTTCAATCCATTAATTTGTCACGCCACTTCCAATTGTCTAGTGAATTGTATACCACATATAATATTTCTTGAAATGCGGTTTGAGCAATAATAACTTCACGCAATTCTAATACATGCAATTCTAGGACACATCAATATATAACCACGATCAATTTTTCAGACTATGTCAATTTTTTAATTACATCTTTCGTAATATAGTTTGGTTAAAGATTATTGATCTCTCATACTTTTTTTTGGTTATTATTACATATAAGTTCCCTCTCTTTGTCATACAGAGCAGTTGTTCCCTACTTATTTTATAAGAGCGCAATATCCTTAGGTATAATTTACTAACTTAGGATCGCGGCACGAGAATATTGAACCTTAAATTCCTATATGTCTATCTTACTGCGACTTTTCTGTTTAGCTTTACCTACTTGTGCCAAGGCACAACACTAAAGCTTACATGAAAAGAGTGATATTAAGATCACCCATCCGTATAAATAAACTCTCATATAAATTTATTTTTCTAAAAAATAGATTAAATAAACTTCACAAGATAAAATTAATAACACGACAGCAATTGTTTACAATTAAATTCAAGATATCGTTTAAATTCTGCAAGTTAACAAAATTGGTTCTACTAGATCAAACTTTTTTGTTTTTTTTATAAAATTATTCCTATTTTACCTATTCAAAAACATTTCACTTTCCAAAGAAACAATAAAAAATATTTATTAAAATTAAATTCCTGAAGGTATGATTATTATTTTAAATTTCATATGATTTTTTAATAAATTATTTAACGTGTTTTTTTAAATTAACGATTTAACCTTTATAATTAACTGAGAATATTATTACACATAATACACTAAATTGCCTTAATATATATATAATATAGTTAGAGTATATATATATATAATATATATTATATCTTATTTATTATATATTATATGTCTATTATTATTATATTATTAGTTTGTCAGGGTGTTTATATTCTATATATTTATATATCTTTAAATTTTTGATATTTTTAATGTAAGAATTATATATGTATATATATTCTTACTTTTATAAGAGCACGGCAGCCATAAAGGCAAAGTACGGTTCTTATCCATTGTCGATATTTTTTCAGGTTGCTGTCGAAGTTTTTTAGAAAACTAATAAATTTACATTAGAGTGACAAAAAATTAATGGATAATTCTTCCTAAAAGAATTATTATTAATCCCTCACTTTAAAAGCATCCTATATATGATTTATATTTAATATCATATATATATATTATAGTTATTTATTATAATATATATATATATATATATATATATATATGATTATATATGATATATATATAATATGTTATATATTATATATATAGATATGTATGTATATTGTATATATTGTGAGGTAGTATAATAAAGCCGTGAGACCTGCCGAAACTGGATCATCTCCCCTTTCCGGAGTTCTATAGACACGCCGGTATGTGTGGAATACACAGAACCTGACGCGTTCATCAACTATTGTCACTTTGATTATAGATGTCTCCTCCGTGTATCGATTACCCATCCTGTTTGCTTGTCGAGGCTTGAAGATTCCATTCGATTTACATCGATCTATATGTCCGTAAAGGTGCCACAGTCATTGGCAAATTCATTTTAGAAACGTTCTCTTATATGTTATGATTTTACAGCATTTCTCTTCTTATTTTCTGGCAGAAAAGTTTTTAGTTTTTTTTCCTTATGCCTTTCCTACCCTCTTCCTTAGTATCTGTTGTTCAACATTCTTAGAGGAGATCATTCTTTATTATCTCCCCTTAGGTTTTCTTTTGTTTTATATTTATTCTATTATATTTTACGATCATTGTCATTTAGCGATGTTGAAAAATGTAAAAAACATTTCGTCCAGTGTAGTTAATATGTTTAAATTATGGTTGTCACCTTTTTTTTTTTTTCATTGAACTTGGATCCGTTTTCGATTTGCAAATTTACCTTTTGAAGCAAGTTTACTAGCTTCTGTTTAATTATCGACGTGTAACGTTAGTAGTTTGAGCTGAAGAGTAGTTTCGTGTTCTATAATAATACATTCTTCTTCCATTTGCTATAGATGTGATCATAATCTTATTGATATATTTAGCGTGATGTGTAATTAATGAGATTAAATATTGTTGTCATTTAAGAGATCGTAGCATTTGTTAATGTATGCTTATATAGTTAGTATTAATTACTTTGTTAGATACTTTTTATATATTTTATATTTTCATTGTGAGGTTTTAACATATGTTGCTCTTGGTATAACAGTGTGTAAGGTTTCTGGAGTCATTTGGGTTAACTTGTAATTTTAGCGCAAAATTGTACGAAATATGTATTTCATTTTTCAGGAATACAATTCTTTCCTATTTTTAGGTCTTCGTGTTGGTGTGTGTTATGTATTGTTGTTGTTGTTGTGTTTAAAATAGGTGATTAGTTGGATTGTGATTAATAAAACTGTGATCTGATAAATTTTTTTTCTCAGTACAATTTCCGGTCTTTCTCTGCTCCGGCTTCCGGATAATACCTTTATTTTAAAAACATTGTGTACATGTTGCTCTCCCTGACTTTTGTGTATTTCTTTTTTTTTCACTTACATTGAAGTTTAAATAAGCACTTATCTCCTTAACTTTTTATACTGGTTGAAAATGTACCACAGAATATTTGGTTAAAATATTCAAACATAAAAGTTGGGATGGAATGGGTCAGTATGAATTTATCCTTTAATTAGTGTTGTATGGTAAATTTGCTGCAGTATTGTCGCTGCAAATGTATGATGAAGATGATGTAGGTATAAATTTAAATAATAAAAAGTGAAGTTTCTCTATCTTATCATATGATTTTAATTATGATAAGAATTGAGAATGGTTTAAAGTCCTGGTTGTTCAAATAGATTTTTGATGTTACACTATTATTTGTATTATATTCCAAAATCTTAGAACCTATAATATATGGCTATTATCAAGCGGCAAAATCGGACGTGGAGTCTAAACAAAAAAAAGATTTATTATTATTATAGCAAGTATGCCTCAAAAATTTTAATTCTTGTATATAAAAAAAAACAATAATTAAAGAAATTTAGTTGTGACGTTTTTTGTCACTTTTGACTTAGACTTTTTTTCAGACTAGGTTAAACGCCTGATTGTTTTTTGTTTCAGTTTCTATTTTTAGAAAATCACATTCAAAAATTTTACGGAAAAATAGTTTACTCTATTTTTAAAGCTTCAAGGATAAAAGAACTTTTATGCTTCACCTTTGATATAAAATTCTTAAGAATAGAAAGATAAAAAGATGGCCACTTCGAAATTATTTAAGAAATGAAGTAATGAAGTAAGAAGAAGTAAGAAGAAGAAGAAGAAGAAGAAGAAGATTATGAAGATGAAAGAAGAAGATATGAATGAAGAAGATAGAAGAAGAAGAATTCAAGCAATGGCTTGTAGATTATAACAGTAGGCATACGGTAGTCGTGAAAAAGTTGACCATTCGGGTCGATCCTTTTGTCCGGATTCTTTATGGTAGGCCAATACTAGCTAAGATCCCTCATATTGATATATATAATTTTATATATTATATATTAGATATTATTATATATATATATATATATTATTATCATTATATTATTTATAATTGTATAGATCCTCCGTTAATCTTTATTACTAGTCTAGTATTTATTATATTATACAAATATTATATTTGTTGGTTAAAATCTATTTTGCTCCTCTTGCTCCTTTCCACCCTAAGAATCTTCCCTTTCTTAATGCTCGATTAATACGTTTGGCTCATTCAAATTCCTGTGCTGAAAAAGTCGAACTCTTCTCTACTACTTCCTAATGCTTGCTCTTTATATGGTCGTTCGGTCTCGCTCTGAAATGGGTATGCCTCACACTAATCTAGGGTTGTTCCACCACGCAGCTCTTTACTTATAAATGATAGTCCTATGCTTTTTTTTTACTTTTTTAAACTCACTCAACTTTTCAACTAACTTCCTTATCCACTCCTTCTTTCATACCTCAGTATTGTTGGTGATTTCACTCTATTCGCTTATTTTATAACAGACACTGTAATTTCCTGCCATTACTCTTTCAATCACACATACTTCCTCCGGAGAAATTGAGAAGAAGGATTCAATTATGCGACATTCACCTATCGCGCTTCTGCCAAGTAAACAAGTTGGCCTGGAAGAAACTCGCTTATGTCTCATATTCTTGCATGACTTCCGATGATAATTATTATCTGGTAAAAAAACTTCTCTTTTATTTAATCTATTTATCCCAACTACCTTTGATTTATCACAGCTTTCAAGCTCTACTTGTATTCGGGGCATTGTTTTCTAGCCTTTATATTGGACTTTTGCTCAACATGCAGGGTATATTTTTAATATCTATTTATTATATTATATATATTATATATTATATTATTATATATATATATTTATTATATATTATATTTATATTATTATATTATATATTTAATTTATATTATATATTTATATTATTTAATTATATTATATTTATATTATTATATATTTAGTTATTTATGTGATTGACTGATGTCAAATGTTGATTCTGTTTGCGGGGATTGCGTGATTGCAGGTGCGGTTATATTAAAGAGTATTGAGGAGTGCAGATGCGGATTACTTATAAGTATTGATTGAAGTGATTCGCGGACTGTTATACTCTTATGAAGTTTGAGTAAAATTATATTTTTATATATATGGATATTTATATATATTTTATATATTATTTATTTTATATATTATATATATTATATTTATATATTAATCTATATATATATATATATAATATATATTATATCTATTATTATTATTTAATTATTATATTTATTATTTATTATATTATATTATCTATTATATACTATATTATATAATTATTTTCTATCCTACTATAAATTATCACTCACGGGCTGGGTTCTTTTCAAGGAGGGGGCAGGAAATATAATACAGGAAAACCCATGTATGTTGATTAATACGTCAAATCTCTTAGGTGAGCGCAGACGTGGGTTTTAAAAGAGAGTAGAGGAATATTATAATACAGTTTGGAAAACCAGTAAGATTTGGCAAGTGAGTTCACAGAACAGAAAGTTGTTTGAAAGAAGGAGGTCACCATTCAACGAACGAGTCTGGATTTTCAAATGCTCACTGCACATAATTTGTTGCGAGAGTTCATTGATCACTATTGTTCCTTGTATTTAACTGAGGGCTGTACTGCAATGGGGGTGGATATGAATGCCCACTACCCCTGAGCATCTACTTCGTTGTAGTTACCATAGAAAAGAGATATTGTGTTGGCCAAAACGTCACGTTCGCATAGATAGATTTTGGGCTCAAGAAAGTTTTGAAAGTAAGGGGACAGTTTAATTAGTCTCTTTAGCTTTAAACTTCAACTCTAATCCATATATGAGTGGTGGAGCGGAAGCTTCCCTACCAGATGTGAGAACAGTACTTACTTTTCCAATACAAGGGCTGTTTAATAAGGCTCCTTATTTAACTTGGAGTAGCTTTGCAGAAGAAAAAATATTCTCGCAACCTGAACAGAAACTCCCAGCTTCCTTTGAGGCCACCTTAGCAAGCAAACATTGTGATAATGAGGTTTCCAACAGACACAATTTTTTTGGCTTATGTTCCAGCTTACCTATAAGAATGCTTATGTTATTCAAAGATGAGACGTTACCGTCGAAGAAAATAGGAAAGTTAGAGGTGTTTTGGAAGGGAGTTGTTAAAATGAATTGAGTTTTCATATAGAGTTTTTAATTCACAAGGTAGTGGTGTGCCTCCGATCTCTGTGATCTTAATTCCAGGTCTTTTGGCAGAATAAATCGGAAAGCTGATTATGACGAGAGGCACTTCTAGATGCAAAGAGGTTATCATATTGAATGAGTGGTAATGAATGGAGAGTTAAGATTCGTTCGTTACATATTATAGAAGTAACAGAACGTTAGAATGTACTATGCTGAGGATCGTTGATGAATAGTAAGAATATATAGTGGAGACAAAACCAGAATCTTGAGGATACACCTTACAATTAATCAGGAAAGAGGAAGAAGTCGCTCCATCACTTAGTGCTTTGATATGAGCGATACCAGAGAGACAAAACTTGATCATGTAAAGCTAATAGAGATAGGAGGAAACCCAAAGAAGGGATGAATTAGAGAGTAGTTGGACTGCATGCCATATTATTTAACTCGTATCAAAATGTCACTTTGATATTGTCATTTGTACGCGTTCTAACCACACAAGACTCCCCTATTATTGTCCCTAAGTGGCAGAAGACCATAATCAGTTAGATAACGAGTGCTGAATGGAGCGACCAGAAAGAAAAGCTTGACATAGTAAGCAAAGAGATTAGGAGGAAATCGCCATAAGGAAGTGGAGATTTAGAGAAGTAGTGACTGCCATGTCCCATATTTTTTGTATTACTCGATCAATAATGCCTTTGAACTATTGGTTCCATTATGCGCACCACACAGCCGCCCATAGTCCCCTAATTGTTGGGCAGGACCATATAATCAGTTGGAGTATGTGCTAGTAAATTCACCTTTAGTGGACCCGACGCAGATTAGCTCTATCTTTGTGATTCTGCAAAGAAGGGAACTGAGATCTTCTTCAGCATGATTCAGGTGGGTTAGGAAGAGTTTCACAGATTTTAGAATTAGAATACAAGTGAGAGCTATATTACGGTATGTTAAGGATCAGAGCGGCAGCCTCTTTGTGATTTTATCTGGTTACATACGCGCTTTCCGTGCTACTGAAGTAAATTTATGTACTAATTATTAAGGCATATTGTAGAGCCTAGAGTTGAAGAGGACAGGCCAGCGCAGTATAGAATCTCCTCAAACATCGGGGAGAAGCATCTCGGGCCACTAGCCTTCTCTTGACGTTCATTAGTCTCTTAGTTGAATCTCCAGGTCAAGATAAACCCGGATCCGGGGGAAAAGGATATGTCATGCGTATCGACGAGACACACGCGAGAGAGAGAGTACTTGAGGTAGGAATGAAAGAGTCAGGTGAGGGATTGCCGGAGATACTCGTTTCCAGGGTTAGTTTAATTTTGATTGAAAAGGAGGCTCTGACGAGTGCATTGGTCAGTAGGCAGAGGTTATGCTACAGAATTTTTATCAGAGCATATAAGTGTTGGATAAGGCGATTTGCAAAAGTTTATAAGGATGTTTTTGGCTAAGGCCAGTATATATATTTATCGTGGGGCCAAATGTAGGTTGTCGCACTTTCCTTTAGTAAAAGCGCTTGGCCTGTCGAATAGTAGCCCTGCAACGATTCCGAGCAGTACCGGAGAATTAGCTAAGAGTGATAGGAGAAACGAGAGTTTCCTTTGCCGATATTGGTCATTGTCCTTTCTGATAAGCGTAGAACATTCCCCTATTTCGAACGTGGATTTTGTGGAGAAAAGATTTAGTTTGAAGAGGAATGGAATGAAACCGCTCATACCCTCGATGATTGATTACGTTGGCTTCCTACCTTTTTCAGCAGTGTGAGTGCGATGTCATGCCGATCAAAGTCAGGAATTCGTAAATGAATAGTGTGCCAAAGTAAACTCGCATGCCCCCCGAATTTATTAGTCTCCAATTTAAAGTGCAGAAAGTACGTGGTTCTGGGGCATGGATGAGCTTCTTGAGAAAAAGTTTTAAAAAATTAAAGGAGCCTATCATGATTGTCGTGTCTAAGAGTTACCTGATAAGGAGGAATTTTATGGTGTATTATAGTCGAGTAAGTGAGTAGTTGGTGAATTTAACATTAACATCCAATAGCGTGTTTTCATGAAATGTGTTTAGGACGTATCTGGTATATTAATTTTAATTTATATATTAATATATATTTATATTATATATTATATTTATATTTTATATATTCTATATATATTATTATTTTATATATATATATTCGTTTATATATATTATATATAATTTATATATTATATATATTTATATTTATATATATAGTATTTTTTGACATTGGGTTTTATCTGATATTATGTGTGTAGGCCGGGTAGTGCTCCTACCCTGTATTTTTCATAGGTTTTATTTATTGAAATTAAATTTATAATTAGTAACTACATAATTTAAAGAGATCTAATTTTTAAAGTTTAAAAAGGTCAAAATTTCATCATAAATTAAAAGAAAAACACCCCATAATAATTTAGCTATAAGAAAATGAATTCGGAGTTAGAAATTCTCGCTTCTACCTCTCGTCTTAAGACGTAATATTAATTCTTTGGCTAGCGTGCGGAAAGACATGTACGTTTCATTTCTAATCTAGGTTTAGTTAGGCCAAGGGGTAGTCTGTATTATCCTAATATATTATCGAAAAATTATATGAAACCTTTCGTCTTCTTTCCCTGTTAAATTATGTACGATGTGTGGGCTTGTTGCAGTTCTTTGAAATGTTTTGTATTCTTGAAGTGTTCTGATTTGTTTCTTTTGATTATTGTATTATAATTTTATATAACTTTATTTTATAGTGATTAAGTTTGTTGCATTATATACATCAAAAATTGAAATAATTGCATAGGAGTTAAGTGTAGTTTATATTTAAAGATTAAAACGCTTTAAATACTTATCTATAAAACCCATTCATGCTTTATTTTTTAAATAAAATGATGAGCCTAAGGAATACTCAATTGGAAAGTGCTTTAAAATTAAGTATTTGGTAAATATGATGTAAATCTTACTTAAGTCTTTCATTTTACAAAATATTAATAAGTAATGTTAATATTTATTTTAAAATTATGTTTTCAGTTATCCGTTTAGCTTATATTATATTTCATATTATTATTTGTGTTTTCGTTTAATAATATTATTATTATTTATAATTATTTTATTTATGTAATATATTATATTATATTTATATATTTTATTTTATATATATTATATTTATTATATATATTTTTATACTTATTATTAGTATTTATCTTAATATCTATATATATATATACTTTATTGTATATTTATTATTTTTATTATATTATATTTACATATATAATTTATATATATATATTATATATTTATTATATATATATATATAATATTATTTTATTATATATATATTATATATATATTATATTATATTTTAATTATATATTAAGACTTCCTACCTCATAGTAGTATTCTTACCATTATCGCCACGATATATATTTTTATATTATATATATATATTTAATATATTATTTATATATTTTATATTAATATTATATATATTTTTTTTTTTTATTTTGTATTGTATATATAATATCTATATAGTTTATTTTTATTATTTTTATTTTTATGTATTATATATTATTATTTATTTATATATAATTAAATATATATATTAATATATAGTTATATTATTTTTATTCGTATATTATATATATATATATTAATATTTTATATTATTATTTATAAGTTTATTTTATATTTATATTATATTATATTTATATTTATATATAGTATATATATATATTATATTTATTATTATATATTATTATATATATTATGATTTATTTATTATATATTATATATATAATATTTTATTTGTGTCTGCCATAATAACATGATTAATATTAATATATATATATATATATATAATATATATATAATATTTATAAGTTTATATTATATATTTACTGTATATATTTTTAATTACTCTTATAAAATATATTTATTTTATATTATATCATATAAATAATATATTATTATTTTTTATTATATTATATATATATTATTATATTTATTATATATACATTATTATATATTATATATATATATATATTATATATTTCTATATTTATTTATATTTTATAATATATATTATAGTATTTATATTTTATATTAGTAATTTATATATATCTATATTATATATTTTATATATTATATATATATATTATTATATATATATATATATATTATATATATATATATATATTATATTATATATTATATATTTATATAATATATAATTAATAATATATATATATATAATTATATTTGTATATGTAATATTATAATCATATATATATATTGATTATTATTGAGTGAATAAGGTGTTATATCATAGGTTTATAATATTAAATATTTCTATTGTGGTATTTTATTTTTATAGCTGTTAAATCTATTGTTAGGTGTGTTATATCATTTTTATATATACCATATGTGTTTGATATATATATAAAAGATTAAAGAGATGTTATGGTAGTGTTATGTAATGAAGTGAGAGGAGGTTTATTTGTATTATTGATTTAGAGATTATTTAGGTTATAATATTTTGTGAGTTAGTATAGGGGTATGTTATAATATGTGATAGTTATGGTATGTATTATGTAGATATTTGAGTTAATATATATATATTTATTCGTCGAGTTTATGGGGTATATATTCTAATAGGTAGTTTGTTATTTTAGTTATATTGTTATATTTAAGTTTAGTATTGGTATAGGTATTATGGTTGGTATATGAGGTATGGTGTTATATAGGTATATGTAGGTTAGTAGAGTTATATTTATTAGGTGTAGTATTATATATTATTATATGTGATAGTAAGGTATATATGGTATTGTACATAAGTATGAGTTAGTATATAGTTATTATATAGTGATATGTTGATATAGTTATTGAATATATGTTTAGTATGATTATAGTATATATATAGTGAGTGAGAGTAGTACATTTTGAGTGATTATATAGTATGTGGTAGTTATGTGATAGTATAGTGAGTTGGCAGCAAATTCAAATTCAGTAGATTACAATTGTGTCTCACCCATGATAAATATGTCCATAATATAATTTTTATTTTATAGTTCATTGATATCAAAAGGCGTATAGAAGACATCCTCAACACCGTCATGTTTTGTTCAAAGAGGAGCCGGATGCGGAGTGCGGATTGCGGATGTCAATTTAGAGTGCGGATGTGGTCCGCAACAGATCGGATTGCGGAATGCTGGATTGCGGATGCGGATGTCATCACTTAATATATGTATATATAATATTTATTTTCCTGTAGTTAATTTTGAGAATTTTATATATATTGAGTCTTAAGATTATATATTATGTGTTAGGTTTTATATATGTACTTTGAGGGGAGAGTATGCTGGGTAGTATATATGTACTACGGGTTATTGATAGGTGTAATTATGTTATTAGTTTGAGTGAGGGTTTATAAGGGGCGTTGTTTAGTTCAAACTTGTATACAAGATGTGCGACCACAGCGTCAGTCGTTTCCATTTTAACGTGTATTGCCTCTTGCCGTTCCTAATTAGAGAAGAGAGATAATTAAATATAATTATAAAAAGTAGCAAAATCTAAATAGTGAGCATTTTCAAGATTTGTGAGAGCGCGTGTGCTGAATAGGCCGTCGTTGCCGTTCGCACCATGTGATCTACCATTGAGCGAGCTCTCGCTCAAGGAGCGTGTTTATGAGTACATTCCCGCATAGTTTATGATTATAATAACTGCTTCATTCGCTTCATTAGTCTTTCTCGATCATGACGCAGGTCGTAGGAATTTGTATTGTTAGCGAAGTGATGATTCAGGTGCTTATAGCGTGTTAGTTTGTTTGCGAGCGTGTGGTATTACTGTGCGCTCCAACTTTCGCTGGAATTATATGCTATGACATTGAATATGCCTGCTAAGATATTAGTTGGTACTGGTATAGGTGCGTGATTAAGCGTAGATGTCAGAAGGATGTTTTGTTTATAGGGTATATAGGGGGAATACATTGTGTATGGCTTTGAATGATGTTTAAGTAAGAGGATTTCTCGGATTGTCATTTTCACCATTTAAGTGAGGAGTAAGGGTAGATTTAAGTTATAAGTAGATGATTAGAATATGAGTGATGTATGAGATAGATAATAGATGTATAGACGTAGATAGAGTAGATAGAGGTGATAGATAGATTGATTAAATAGATAGATAGTATTTAGATAGATAGATTAGATAGGATAGATTAGATAGATAGATTAGATAGATAGATAGATCAGTTCGAATAGTTCATGAATATTTATGTACACATTAGATATAATATAATAAATTAAATAAAGTAAATAAAGATATAAATGTTAAATAAATTGTTGGCGTAAATGAAATAATAGAGTTGTATGATTAGATAGGATAGATAGACTAGATACTTGATATTTGATAGATATAGATAAGTGATAGATAGGGTGAGGATCTGATAGATTAAGATAGACCTAGAGAGGAGAGATATTAGGTGACTTGATAAGTATAGATAGGAGCGAAGTTAAAACTGAATAATATATTGTAGTTAATTATCATATTAAATATAGAGGTAAAGTATGATTAAAGGAATACAGCAATAAATATAATAAATTATTGCTAATAAATAATAATATTGAATAATAAATTATATAAATAAATAATAAAATGAGGAATAATAAATAAGGAGTAATAAATGAAGTAATTATTAAAACAGGAGGATAGATTAGATTAGATAGATTAGGATAGATAGATTTAGATTAGATATGCGATAGAGAAGGTGAGATAGATAGAATAGAGAGATTAGATAGTAGACTGATAGATAGATACGATAGATAGATAGATTTAGATAGATATTATAGTAATAGTAATAGATAGATAGAAGGTGAGATTTTGAGACACATCTCGATATGTTCTTTATATATATAAGATAGAATTGTTAGATATAGTACGAGTATAATGGGGTATTAAATTGAAGTTTAGAAAATATCCTCTATAATGGGATGTGTTCTTAATTTTTTTCTTAAAATTAAACTAGCCTCTTCATTTTAAATTAAAGTCGGGCTGTAGAAAAAGTCTCCGTAGTTGCAAATATATAGGCGCCCCAAGGTCTCGACCCAGCTTTTCTTAAATTTATAAATTAATTTTGTTGACAATGCTATTATTTATATATATTTATTATTGTATTTATTTCGGTAGGTTTATATTAGTGTAGTAGATTTATGTGAATAGTAAGAGTATTTAATTGGCTATGATTTGTTTGTTATAGATTATTATAATATATATATTTATTATATTAGTTATTAGTAAGTAGTTATATAGGCTAGGTTTAGTAGGTATATTATACTTATGAGTATATAATTTATGAGTAGTATATCATGTATTTTAGTATTATATGTTATAGATGGGGTCGTCGTATATATATATTATGGATATGTTTACTAATTATTTGCATTTCTTTCTGGCTTTTTTCTTCTTTCGACTTCTTCTTACTTCTTCTTCTTACTTCTGTCTTCTTCTTCGTGCTGTGTCGTGTCGGTTCCTTCTGTGCTGTTCTGTCTTCTTCTTCTTCTTCTTTCTTCTTCTTATGCTTATTCTTATTATTATTATTGATGTATCTTCTTCTTTCTTCTGTTGCTTCTTATACATATAATAAATTATTCAAATTGTTAATTATTAATTAAATTATTGTTTTATTCTTATATATTTTATTATTTTAGTAGTTATTATTAATTTCTGTGATTTAGTGTGATTGAGATTTGCATTATAGTGATTGATCTTTATTATTGATGTTTAATGTGATTTATTTATTATTGAGGGTAGTTTTATTATTGATTATTTTTATTATTATTATTATTCTATTTTGTGTGATTATTATTATTGTGGATTTTTTTTTTGTGGAATTTTTGAGTTGAGTGGTTTATTATTATTACTTATTTATATTATTATCTATTAACTTTATTTATTTATTATTATTATTATTATTTTATTTATTATGTGTTTATTATTGAGTGATTTATTATTTATGTATTATTTTTTATGTGATGTTTAGTATTTTAGTAGTTGAGTAGTAGTTATGTGAAGTGTATTAATACTTAAGTAGGAGTATTAATACTTGGGTATTAGTATTTGAGTATTCCAGATTCTTTTGAGAAATATTGTAATGGCAACTTTGTAAACTCTGCGGTTTAATTTCTTAAATTATTATAGTGGTTATTCTACGTGCATCGACAGAGGCCCTTACGTAGGAGAGAGTGTTTGATTTTATTTAGTTGCAGACCACTGGTCTTTATCCTACTTGTGTATGTTGTAGGTGGCCTGTTGAGAGATAGGATATGATAGCTAGTTATAGATAGGGATATGGAGGTGAGTTGATAGAGTAGTAAGGAGTAGATAGAGATAGAGTGATAGTGATAGAGTGATAGGGTGAAAGTGTGAGAATAATTATTTTAATTTATAATGATTCCAAGCTGATCCGATAGATAGATAGATAGATAGATAGATAGATAGATAGATAGATAGATAAGATAGATCATTGATAGATAGACAGATAAGAGTATAATTAGTTATAAAATAAAAAGATAGATAATTATACGATAATATTTATGAATCTCTTTTTATATTTGAACTTTAACATCATTGATATTCGTATCTTCTTGGGTAAATGATTCATATCCCAATTCATTTGACTTTCTGTGATGTGGAGTTGTTGACTTGATATATGGAATATTTTAGGGATATTTTGGATAGTTTATTCTGGTTAATGGGATAAAAAAGTCTAAAAAATCTTCAATAACGGTCCCTACCTTGTTGTTGCTTTGTGGGGTCTGTGTTTTTGGTTTGCTGCTGTTTCGGCAAAATCTAGG
>JABUQX010010039.1:0-2500 GCA_015478945.1 Trachelipus rathkii | reverse complement strand
CTGCTTCAAGACTGCCCTTTTAGCGTAAGCTAATTGCTGTTGGGAGTGAGAAAAGGTCGTTAATGAAAAGTAGAAAGAGAGTTGAAGATAAGACAGAAACCCGAGGAACATAACAATTTCACAGAAATGTAAAGAAGAAAGAATGTAATCTTATTTGATGTTTAAATAGTAGCAGAGTTTAGAATAATCAGTAGAGTTAAGAGACAGATATACAGGATTATGAATTTAGTAGTAGATTGACAGGATGACTTTGGACATAAGGAAGAAAATTCAAAAGTTACTTTTAACTTATTTATACAAGACACGAGAACAAACAACATCAATGAGCACATAATCCCAACAGCGTTCATTGGCTGAAAATTGTGAATAGAGACAGTAAAAGTTGCAGAGTATGATTTTCTTTCCTAACGCCCAAACCCTTGAATTTCGATTAAGAATAACAGATGAGATTTAGGAAAGGAGGAGAGGTGATATTCAACCAAGTGGTAATTAGAGTAAAGGCTGCAAAGGTTGCAGCAATTAACAAAAAGAAAAATGACCGTTTCTTTAGAACAGGCAGGAATTTTCTTGGCTGCACCAACCCAACCACCGGAGGCCGTCAACCCCCGGGTGGTGATGGGGTAAGATGCAATAGGGGGGGACTATTTTAGGAAGCCTCACTTCTTATCTTCTAAGAGGGTAGTGGAATGGTTGACATTTTTTATTTATTTTTAAAGGCAATTGTTTTCTGTTATGGTGTTATGGTATGTGATAAAGAAGAGCCTACTCCAGTGTAAGAAGAATGTGGAGATGAAGAGCGAGAGAGGCGAAATTGGATAGTGAAATATTTGATGAATCATGTTGTTTATCGGTGATATGTTCATTATTAAAATTTAGTTTATTTTATGTGAATAGTTTCGTTTATTTTTCTTTTTTGGTGGTTTTCAATAAAATATTCCATTTCTCATATTTTTTTATATCAATATTCCCCAAATTTTTTTTTTGTTTTTCGATTTAAATATTTTATTAACAAGATATTTATTGATTTTTGTTTTTTTGCTCACTCAACCAGATTTGGACTTATTACCATTATCCTAATATGAATTTTTAATACATTCTTTCGAAGGTTATTATTTACTTTGTTCTTACTGATCCCAATACTGGACTCATTAATATTATTTGTTGTCTCAGTAATTTTGCCGGAAAATTAATAATTCTAGCGTTCCTCCCACATAAAGCTGTAAAATTTTCTCTATTTTATTTTTATGCTGATGACTTACTAATACTTATGTTTTCTTCAGTTAAATTTATTTACGTAGTTTGCTCCCCTTTATTATTTTTTATTAAATATTATAACTAGTGATCCAAACATAAATAATAAGTTAGACAGAGTTGTTATTCTTTAGTTATTACCCGATTACTGTACCCCAGTTGAACAATAATAAGTCAGAGTCAATAGTGTACCTCCTACTTAAGGAAAATTTTTGGTTATATGATTTAACTATTTTAGAAGAATACCCGAAATGCAAACTGATACGCCAAAGATATCAAGTGAACGAGAAGGAAAAGTCATAGATGGACAGATACTATAAGAAATTTTTACACACCTATCACACCTATAGTCAATGAGGAAAAATTATAAACAAAAAATATTGTGTACGATTTTGGTACTCATTTTCTTTCGTAAATACTGAGAAAAGAAAATTCAGAGTTATACTAAACGGACAGCAAGAATCACTTCAGTTAATGTTTATCTTTGTAAGTAAACTGAAACGCTATACAGCATCGCAAATACAGCCGCGACACATTACAATGTATTATTAGACTTACATAGATATCACAGTATCGGAAACATAGTATGGACTATAGTAGATTGAATTATACTTACCCTCTTCTAAACATTTAAATATAATTATATTATAGTCACTAATAACCTAATACACAACATATTAATATATAATATATATATTATGCATTATATAAATTAAGTATTATAAGTATTAGATATTGAATAGCTTCGGTTACTTACTTTGAAGTATCTTAGATAATTGTAATAATTTTTAATTATGGATGGGTATATATATAATGCCGGTAATTGAATATATATATTATAAATTATGGATGGCATATATAATTTTACCTAGGTAGTCCTGAAGTGACTAAAACCTTCCCCACTTCCCTTGCGACAATATCGCTCTACCAGTTAGTTACTCGGTAATATTTGGTATTATTAGTCTTATATTACAGTCTTAAAGCACTTGCTCGATGCAGTTTAATGATAGGGGGTTCTTTTATTTCGCTATGATACTCAGGGGAAACCATTTGTGGTGATTTCCCCCAACAATAGATGATTTATGGTTTGCGATCCATATGTATCTACAATTGTTTTGAACGCCAACTTAACGAAAGCTGAAGGGTTCTTTGATTAACGAGGTAAAAGAGATTGAGATTATTAAGTTTGATTTAGGAACAATTGGGTCGGAATGCAAGCATGTTTCTTGTTCCTCGCAGCTATTCATAG
>JABUQX010010038.1:0-12735 GCA_015478945.1 Trachelipus rathkii | reverse complement strand
ATAATCTTCATCTTGATCCCATGCTTTACAAATCATTTGTTGCAATTTATCAAAAGAGCAATGGCCGAATTGTAAATGTAATCGCAAACAAGCCTTTTTCCATTTTTCCTCATCCAATATAGACCTATTTTCCCTAAGTGTTAGCCATACACTCTTCATTTTTTCTTTTTCCCTTAATTTTATTCTTATATGACCTTTCCTATCCATATTAAAAGGTATTTTTTCATTTATTACAGAATGGTTACATTCAATATATTTATTTTTAAAATCTATCCTAGACTTTAATTTATCCAAAACTACTGTCCCCACCAACCAAGGTATGTTTCCTTCTACTATTTCTGTTTCTAGTAATGCATGCTGATTACCCAGAACAATCGGAATTAAAAATTTCCTATGACACTTATATTCCCTTTCCCCAAAAACATAAGTAGCTTCTACCTTTTCTTCAGATTCTCTCATCTTCTCTAACTCTTCCCTATTTAAAGTCGAGAGAATTGCTCCTAGTCACAATTCCCCTATTACACTATTCCTACAACCTGTATCGACTATCGCACTAATTATATCCCAGTTATCCTCTTCTTCTACCCCTCTATCCCCTAACAACACCACTTCTTTTGTCAACGTTTTCCTTTCCTTACACACATTAGCCAAATGCCCTTTTCCTTTACATTTGTAACATTCTTTATCTTTCATCCAACAGTTTTCCATCACATGTCCTTTCTTCCCACATCCATCACATTCTTTATCACTACGTCTATATTCCGGACAAAACCTTTGCACATGTCCTTCTTTATTACAATTATAACAAACGTTCCTTCTTTCGATATTTTTATTCCTCTCTCCGCTATACCATACCTTTTCCTTGTTTTGGTTCTGAAAACTCTTTCCCATAATTCCCACTAACAAACTCGTCACTCTGGTATACGTTAAATCTCCATCTAAAGCTCCTAGCATTATTTTTTCTTCACTTTCCACCAATTTACTCCTTCCCAACAACAAACCTCCTTTGTGTTCCTCTCCTAGTTCAGCCATACCTGCTGCAGAACACCTTCTCAATGCCACATCAAATCTGCTCACAAAATCCTGTATTTCCTCATTACTTCTTCTTTCAATTCTGAAAAAAGCGTTCATACTGTCCATCTTTTCTCTTTTCTTGTCACTGCTATATTTCTTTTCTAGAACACTCATAATTTTTTCTACTCCGTCACTGCTTGATATCTCCTCCCTTGGCAATCCTCCTACCAATTCCCATGGTTCTCCACATAATGCACTCCTAATAGTTAAACCTGGATATTTATCTACCTTCTTATTTCTCCATATCCAATCTTCCACTTTTCCTTTCCACTCAAGGAACCTCTCCTTTTTCCCATCGAACACTGGACATTTCTCACTCCTTTTACCTTTCTCATCACTCTCATCATCCGAACCCATTTTTCATCCAAGTATTTTAACTTTGATTTAGAATTGATATAAATAATGTATATGAAATTAAATCAACTAGATATTGTAAACATTAAATAACTAACCTTGTTTTGGGTTAGATGACGTTTTGCAAATCAAGAAAGCAGAACAAAAAAAAAGGTCTCCATATGGACTAAAACTTTCAGAATGAATACAGATAGAATATAGTAATAGTATAGGGTACAAGTAAAATGAAAGTTTCTATCAAAATTTCCGGAGTAAAAAAAATAATAAAAAAAATAGCTTTCTTTTTTCCTCTACTACAGCTATTCAAAAAATCCGTTAGTTGAAAAAGTTAAACTCCCGTTGAAAACCAAAAATAAATAATCATCAAATTAATACTTCTTTAAATCATAATCATTTTAACCGATATAAAAAACAAGACTAAATCAAAGTTTCATATCATTCCTATAAAAAATAAAAGAATATAAAATAACTCACATTAAAACTGGACAGATACAGAAGAAAAAACCATGAGCCCCTTTTATGTGAAGCGACCCACATACATACCTAAAAACTAAAACAAGTATCTTATAATTTAAACTTTTGTTTTTTCACCCCTTAATTACATCCCAAAGCCTTCCTTTTCTCTATATATATATATCAAAAATGATGTAAGATAAAACACATTTTTTTTTTAATTAAAAACTATGTATAACATGTATAAAATTATATATATATATATATATAGTATATATATATATATATATAATATATATTATATATATATATATTATTAATATATATATATATATAAGATATATATATATATAATATATATTATATATATATTATATATATATATATATATATATATATATTATATATATATATATATATATATTATAGCTATATATTAATATATATATATATATAATAATATGATATATATATTATATAAATATATAATATATAGATATTATATATTATATATAGCTATATATATATAATAATATATATATATAATATATATATATATATATTATATTATATATATATATATATATTAGATATATATATATATATATATATAAATATATATATATATATATATATTATATATAGTATTATTATATATATATATATATATATATATATATATATATATATTATAGGGTGTATGAAAAAAAACGGTTTTTTATTGTAATCTTTTTTTTTTGTTTAAAAACACGTTTTTTTTTTTAAAACAATGTTTTTTTTGTTTTTTTTTTAAAATTACATCTTTTTAGGCTAGTTAAAGATGTTTTTTAAATTATACGTTAGTACCAATACCCCCTTCTAGCCTGAAAATTGACTATTAATACGGATTTTATATATATACAGTGTATATATATAATATATATATATATATATATATATATATATATAATAAATATATATATATATATATAGAATATTAATATATATATATATATATAGATAATATATATATATATATATATATATATATATATATATATATGATCAAAAAAGGATGGTGTCACAGAAAATGAGAATGGTAGAAAGGTGATTGATTTCTGTGAAGGGAGAGCGTATGTGTGTAAGTAATAACTTCTTAAAACGACAAAAGTATTCCATAAGTAACTAGAGTTGGTAGGTAAAATGGTTTTGCGGAAGTGAAAAGTATGATTGATTTGTGTTGGGTGAAGAGGAGATGTTGAAGTATGTAATTCAATGTTAAATCAATGAGGTTTTAGGAATGGATATCGGATCATTTGTTGTCTATGTAAAATTAAGTTAGTGGAGCTTGGATGGAGAGGAAGATACGGAAGGAAGTGGGTAAAATGAAGAGTGAGAAGTTATTAAGTGAACAAGTAATAAGGATAAGTATTAAGAGCGCTTGCAACTAAATCAGTTGAATGTGAACAAGGTGGAACTGAAAAAATCTGGAAGCAAATGAAGGCAGGCAATTGTTAGCAGTGCAAAAGAGGTATGTGGGTGTGCTAAAGTAGGAAGTTAGAATGATAACAGTGAGTAGTGAATGAAGAGGTGATGCAAGCGGTTAAAAGTCAAAAAAAGTGTGTTGAATGTACCAAAAGCAAATGATGAAGTTTCAAAAAGAAAGATGCTTGGAATTATATAAGGAGGAAAAAAAAGGAATGCTGAAAGATGCATACGTAAGAGAAAAGAAGAGGTAAATTCAACAGTTTGGAAAGTGAGTATTGAAATGGGGACCTACAAGGGAATAGAACTCTTCTGGAAGGAAGCGCGAAAGGTAAGAATGAGAATAAAAGGAACCTGCTTAGAATAATGAATAGGGTGGTGCTTTCGTACTGATGAAATGAATGTGAGTGGAGTGTGGAAAGAACTCTTTGAAAATTTTGTTATAATATTGGCAGAATGATGAGGTGATAATGACTGGTGGGTTTGATATACAAGAAGGAAGTATATTTGGAGAGTTATTAGCAAAGAGAGAAAATGGGTAGAGCTGAGAAAAGTTTGAAGAATGGTAAAATCTGCAGGTATAATTATAATTACTGGTGAAATGATCAAGAACGGAGCCAAGATGGTGATTGATTGGATCTTGAAGTTTGTGTAATAAACGTTTATGGAGGTTGTATAGGTTCGAGAATTGGAGGAAGCAGTAAAGTACCTTTGTATAAGGGTAATTGAGATAAAGGGAACTGTAGAAATTATAGGTTATTTAAGTTTATTGAGTGTTGTAGCGAAGATATATGCTGTGTTTTGGTCGAAAGAGTGCGCGATGACTGAAGGACTGATTGGTGAAGAACAAGATGCGGTTTAGGAGTAGTAGAGGATGTGTGCAAACAAATCTTTACATTGAAGCAAATGATAAGAGAAAAGAGGAGGAAAATAAATTGTATTTAGGTTTATGGATTGAACAGGGTATGATAGGTTAATGAAGTTTAGTGATATATAGTGTTTGGTGATAGGCTTCTGAATGGAATCAAAAGTTATGTATTGACGATAGTTGAGCGTGTGTAAGAATAAATGGTGTCAAAAAGTGATTGGTTTAGTATAAATAGCGGAGTGAGCAGGGTTGTGTTATGTTCCTTGGTTATTCAATTTGTATTATGGAATGGGTTATGAAAGAATTTAAGGTGGGCGTGAAGGAAATGGTGTTAGAATGAGGAAGAATGGAAGAGAGTGGATACCTATTATATGAGATATTTGGTTTTGTGTGCTGAATCTGAAGAGTTGAGAGATGAGTAGAGAGATTTGCAGGTGTTGTAAAAGAGGTTGAAAGTAAACGTAATAAGAGTTAGGTTATGGTTGTAGTGAGGACAGTCCTCAGTGTGAAGTTATGATATGGTGAGCACTGGAACAAGTGTCTGAGTTTAAATATTTAGTGTATATTTGGATGATAAGGGAACGGATATGCAGAGTTAGTAGGAAAGTTGTGAATGGCAGGAAGGTGGGTGGTGCAATTTAAATCGTTGGTAATGTAAAGGGACTAAGTCTTTGTGCGCTAGGCGTCTTACAGACGGATTTGTTACCTGTGTATTGTTATAATAGTGAGACTTATGTCTGAATAAGAATATGATCTTAAAGGTTCAATGTGTGCAGATGGACAATCTTAGGGCATGCTAGGTGTGAGAAATTTGATTTTAAAATGAGGAATGAACATATTAGAGAGTTGTGTGTGTGAAGAAAGGGGTAAACGAGAAATAAATGAAAGTATGTTGAGATGTTTGGTCATGTGGAAAGGATGAATGATAGTCGGTTTTAAGCAGATGTATAGTGGCTAGTGTGTTGAAAACCGACCGGCTGGAAGATCGAAGAAAAAGTGGATGAGTCAGTAAACGAATGTCTTTTAAGGAGAGGAAATGGAGTTTGGAGAGGCGAGAATAGAGGTGCTTATGAAGAGAGAATGGCAGGGTTTTGAGGGTATGTTGTGGCCCACCTGGGTCAAAGGATGAACCCTTACACTGACGATTTACCATAGAGAGGGTCCGTCGCGGTGAAGCTATTAGGTTATTGCTGACTGCGACGAGTCCTTACTAATAATGGAACAGAGTAAGCTGGCTTTCTTGTCAACCTTTTATCATATTCTACTAGCTTTTCTTTTCTGATGCTTGTTACACCTTACACTTGGGGAGAAAAAGGTAGATGAAGAATATATATATATATATATATATAGATAATATATATATATATATATATATATAATATAAATATAATATATTATATATATATATATATATAAATATATATATATATATATTATAATATATATATATTATAATAATAATAATAAATAATAATAATAATAATAATAAATAATAATAATAATAATAATAATAATAATAATAATTAATATAAATAATAATAATAATAATAATATAATAATAATAATAATAATAATAATAATAATAATAATAATAATATAATAATAATAATAATAATAATAATAATAATAATAATAATAATAATAATAATAATAATAATAATAATAATAATAATAATAATAATAATAATAATAATAATAATAATAAATAATAATAATAATAATAAATCATGTGAAATTGTAAATAATTATATGCCTAGAGCACTAATAAAACTTTATTAAGTACTAAACTCTACTTTATATTGATATTGTGGTTTTTGTACCTCTTTTAACATAGTTTATTACTGTATTTAATGCTAAATACACTTAATATTCTAAATATATTTGAAAAATAAGAAATTTAAAAAAAAACAAAAAAAAAAAAATTTTGGCCTTTGTCTTTTTTTTAAAAAAAAACGTGTTTTTTTTTTTAAAATCCGAACCCTATATATAATATATATATATATATATATATTAATTGATATATATATATATAATATATATATATATATATATATATATATATAATATATAATATATATAATATAATATATATTATATAATATATATATATATATATAATATATAAAATTAAAAAATATATATATATATATATATAATACATATACAAATGGCAAATATTAAATATATATATATAATATATATATATATATATTAAAATGGTAAATCTGCAGGTATAGATGAAATCACTGAAAGATCAAGAACGGAGGCTAGATAGTGTGATTGAGTGGATTTGGAAGTTGTTGTAACAAAGCATTTATGGAGGTATAGTTCCGAGGGATTGGAGAGCAGTAATAGTATCCTTATATAAGGTAAGGAGATAAGAGTAAACTGAGGAATTATAGGGGAATTAGTTTATGAATGTTGTAGGAAGATAGATCTGTATTTTGTCGAAGAGTGCGTCGATGACTGAGGACTGACTGTAAAGAACAAGGTGAGTTTAGAAGTGGGTAGAGGATGTGTGGATCAAATCTTTAAGTTGAAACAAATGATTGGAAAATGAGGGAGAAAAAGAAACATAAATTGTGTTTAGTTTATGAATTTGCAGAGGCTTATGATAGGATAATAGGAAGCTCTATTGGAGGATGTTAGTGATATAAGGTGTTGGTGGTGTACTTCTGAATGAAATCAAAAGTAAGCAAGCGTGTGTAAGAATAAATGGAGTTGAAAGTGATTGGTTTAAAATTAATAGCGGAGTGAGACAGAGATGTGTTATGTCTCCTTGGTTATTCAATTTGTATATGTATGGGGTTATAGAGTTGGGGTGGCAGGGAAAGAATGTTAGAACGATGAGAATGGAGATAGTGTGAGGGTGCCCTACCTATATGTGTGGATTGAGTTATTTTGCCGGCAATGAAAAGAGTTGAGAGGATTGTAGAGTGATTTGGCAGGGTGTTGTAAAAGGAGGAGTTTGAAAGTAAATGTAGATAAGAGTAAGGTTATGGTTGTTAGTGAGGACAGTCCTTGGTGTGAAGTTATGTTGGATGGTGAGCAACTGGAACAAGTGTCTGAGTTTAATGGGACTAAGTCTTGAGTGCGCTAGGGTCTTACATGAGGGTATGTTGTTACCTGTGTTAATGCATAATAGTGAAACTATACTCTGGAATAAGAGGTATAGATCTAAAGTACAATGTGTTCAGATGGACAATCTTATGGGCGTGTTTGGTGTGAAAGAATTGTAAAATGAGAATGAATGCTTAGGGATTGTTGGTTTGCAAGAAAGGAGTAAAGGAGGAGAAAAAATGAAAGTACATTGAAATGTTTGGTCATGTAGAAAGGAGATGAATTGATAGTCAGTTGGTTAAGCGGATGTATAGTGGTGAGTGTATTGGGAGTTGACCTACTGGGAGACAGAAGATAAAGTGGATTGAGCCAGTGTTGAGTGTTGTTGAGAAAATATCCTGGTATTTTGGTTGAAAGAGTCGGTCGAGTGACTGAAGGTCTGATTTGTGAAGAACAAGGTGTGTTTAGAAGTGTAGAGGATAGTGGATCAAATCTTTATATTGAAAAAATATTGAGGAAAGAGATTAATAAGAAAATTGTTGTTAAGTTTTTATTTATTGCAAAAGCGTATATAGGGATAATAGGAAGCTCTATGGCGGTGTTAGTGATATATGGTGTTGGTGGTAGACTTCTGAATGGAATCCAAAGTATGTATGACGATAGTGAAGCGTGTGTAAGAATAAATGGAGTCGAAAGTGATTGGTTTAATATTAATAGAGGAGTGAGGCGGGGATTGTCTATGTCTCCGATGTATTCAATTTTATTATGGAAGGAAGTTATGAAAAATTTGAGTGGGTGCAGGGGATGGTGTAGAATGATGGAGAATGGAAGAGAGTGGAGGGTGCCCTACCTATTATATGCTGATGATTTGGAATTGTGTGGCGAATCAGAAAAAAGTTGGTATAGAGATTTGACCGGGGGTGTAAATGGAGGGGTTTGAAAGTAAACGTAGATAAGAGTAAGGTTATGGTTGTGAGTGAGGACAGTCCTCGATGTGAAGTTATGTTGGATGGTGAGCAGCTGGAACAAGTTTCTAAGTTTAAATATTTAGGTTATATGTTGGATGAAAAGGGAACGATGATGCAGAGTGTTAGTAGAAATTGTAATGCAGGAAGATGGCTGGTGCAACGAAATCCTTGGTGGGTGTAAAGGGACTAAGTCTTGAGTGTGCTAGGGTCTTATATGAGGGCATGTTGTTACCTGTGTTAATATGTATAGTAGTGAGACTAAGGTCTGGAATAGGAGGCAAAGATCTTAAGTACAATGTGTTCAGATGGACAATCTTAGGGGCGTGTTAGGTGTGAAAAGAATTTATAAAATGAGCAATAACTATTAGAGAGTCTGTGTGTGAAGAAAGGGTAAAATGGGAGAATAAATGGAAAGTACGTTGGGATGTGTTTGGTCAGTGAAAGAATGGATGATAGTCGGTTGGTTAAGCGGATGTATAGTGGTGAGTGTGCTGGGAATCGACCGGCTGGGAAAACGAAGAAAAAGTGGATTGAGGCTGTAAAGAAATGCCTGGAGGAGAGGAATACGAGTTTGGTAGAGGCGAGAAGAAAGGTGCATAATAGGAGTGAATGGCGAGATTTTGTGAGGGGCTAGGGTTGTGGCCAACCTGGGCCAAGGGATGAACCCCACATTGACGACATGCTATAGTGAGGGTCCGTCCGTGAAGCTCTAGGGTTGATTTTCTGACTTTGACGAGTTCTCACTAAAAGGTGTAAATGGGGCGGTAAGGCTGGGCTTTCTTTTCGGCTTGCGTCATATTCTTCTTCTACTTCTCTGTTTCCAGTGCATGCTACGTGCCTTACCCGCAGTCTTGGAGAGAAGATGTGGATGATATATATTCCTACAAGTTTCTTTAAAAAAAATATATTTGTCAAATATAATAAATATATCTAATACCTAACCACTACAAGTCGAAGCAAACTCTATTGTTTGAACTCTCCCACTTATCTTTATTGATTTCTTTTCTTTGATTTCATCGACGAAGCATCAACACCTTCACCTGAAATTGAAGAGAACATAAGATCAATTTAATCAGTAATATTTGTGTTTTATGATCTGTTTGTGATTCGGAGAGTCTTCTCCCGTCTAAGAAGAGTGTGGATATGAGCGCAAGAGGGCCAAACCATCTATTTATTATCATGTACCTTAAATCATTTACTGATTGATTTATACAATAAATAAATTTTTCATCTTGTGTACCTGCTTTCCCACTATTATTATTATTATTATTATTATTATTATTATTATTATTATTATTATTATTATTATTATTATTATTATTATTATTATTATTATTATTAATTGGTTGGAATAGATTCAGTAATTTCAGTTGAGTTTTAAATTTGTAAATTTTATTCATCAAATGGTGGTATTGCAAATAATAAAATTGAAGAATATTGATATGTTCATGTTTTTAGTGACAGCATTTTCTTTTATTATTATTTTGTAGACTCACTTTAGTGATACAGACCATGGAGAGAAAGACGACACACTCAATATAAAAAGCCCTTTAAGAAACGAACCTCAATCGTCAAGAGGAAGGAACCAAAAGATTAAAAAGAAAGATTTGAAAAAACTCATGAAAAAGATAGTTGAACTTCATTCGGTTCAAGAGTAGAACTTAAAAGGAACATTTCATTGAATGTAAACTCAAATAAATTTAGTAAGTGATGATATACCGGTGCAGCAGGCACTACGTCCTTGTCAATCCAGCCGATCTCCCACCTAGAAATTTCTGATAGAGTAAACAGCATACTGAAATATGTTTGAAGTGTAAAGGAGAACCTGAGATCATAAGTGTGGTTTGGTATATAAAGAAAAAAATAATTGTGCTATTGCTAGTCTTGACTCAAGCGTTTGAGACGGTTGTACTTCTATACCCTTTAAAGAGGGGGAAATTATAAATGTCTGAGTGCGACATGAATGAAATCGAGAAGCGGCTAAAGTTACATTTGTTAATACATCTAAATATCACTATATTCATATATTCATAAATGTGCTCAGAACAGTTAAAATATTTGTTTTTGTTTTTTTTTTATAAATATATTTCCTTTGTTATATAAAGGATTAAGCACGTCAAATCGTCCTCAAACCTGGAGCCTAAGGCTGGCACATATTTGTCCTCTTTTTACATACCCAAAACCACCTGATGATACTTAAGCTCTTTCTTTTCAGATGTTACTCTGATCGGGAATCATTCTAGGTGAGTTGTCAGGCTAGGTTTCATTGTTCTTAATGCACCCATCATTTCATTCCTCTGTGATCCACATTCTCTGGATTTTGTATTTGAAGATTTGATTTTACTCGTGGATTTAGGTCTTTAATTTCTGTTTAATTAATAATATTTACAGCACTTACTTTCCCTCTTCATTTCCCCATTTGTACAAAGGCTCACTTGTCTAGTTCAAATTCCATTTCTACACAATGTGATTTTTTTTTACTTATTTAAACTTGCCTTTTAGTTTCTTCCTTGTTTTGTAAGTTTAGTTTTAGATCGTCCGTATAGAACAGGTGCGTTATCTGTTTAGTTTTTTTCATTCCTTGGGTTTATTCTGTATCCGTTGGTATGGTTGTTGCTCAGGGGATTCAGGGGATGCTGGTACAAACAATTGGGAGGGTATCAAACCACCATGGAATAATCTCCCTTTAATTTAGTTTCATTGCAAGTTTTTGCATTTGTATCGATTTTATGAATCATCTTTATTTCTTCTATTTACAAATAAAGCTGCGGGATAAATAAAATGTTTTTATCATTATTATTTCTTTTTCTAAAAGTTTTTTTTTTATAAAGAAAATTAATTGTTTTTAATATTTTCCACTCAATTTACTTTCATTTTCATCATGATTCTTTTAAAATTAATTTTAATTTGTTCTCTTCCTCATTTTTCTGACTGATATTTTCAGTTTTATAAAACACTACGAGCTTATCGTACCATAAAGACTTTAGTTCACCGAGCGTTTAAGACATCGTCTGACTGGACCCTTTTTGATATAGAAATTAAAAGAATAACGCAGAATCTAATAAACAATAACTTCCCCCAATATATTATAGAGAAAACTATAAAGAACACTTTAAATAATTTATTTACCAATACCATCAAAGAAAACGAAAACGATAAGCTCTTAGTGTATTATAAAACTGAAAATATCAGTCAGAAAAAAGAGGAAGAGAAACAATTAAAATTAATTTTAAAAGAGCATATTAAAGCAAAAGACGGGAAGAAGCTTGTATTAAGATCGTACTATAAGCCATTGAAACTGAGCTCGTGCTTTTCGTGCTTTCTGATGGTGAGAGTAGTAACGTTGTGTACCGATTTCAATGTTCTGAAAGTGGATGTAACGCCGCTTATATCGGATACACAACGAATACCCTCAACATGAGAATGTCGCAGCATAAGTATAAACCGAGCAAATATATTTAAACATTTTAATGAAGAACACCACAAAAATCCCGATAACAGCATAAAAGAAAGCTTCTCCATCATAACAAGTAAAAATGATTTTTATGAATTGCGCCTAGGGGAGTCGTTGCTCTTAAGGAAACATAAACCAGTGATAAACACAAAATATAACGAAATGTCCAATTTTTTAAACATCTTTAAATGACAAAGTCAATGTAAGTTAAAATCCTCTAACTTTTAAATTTATTAATTTTATTTATTTAGTTTTGTTATTTTATCAAAATCGTTAAAATATTAAAAATAAAATTTATTCCTTGAAAATGTCCGAAGTGTACGGACGAAAGCTTGGTACTGTACTTAAATCTTTTGTTTTATTTTATTCAAGAATAATACTAAAGAAAATTTCTTCTGTTGAAAGAAATACATTCAGGAGGCTTGAAAAATCATCAAAATCTTATATTACTATTATTATTATTATTATTATTATTATTATTATTATTATTATTATTATTATTATTATTATTATTATTATTATTATTATTATTATTATTATTATTATTATTATTATTATTATTATTATTATTATTATTATTATTATTATTATTATTATTATTATTTTTATTATTATTATTACTATTGAGACTTAAGGAATCAAAAATTTTGATCGCTAAAATAATTTCGGGAGGTTGAACCCGATGACCCAGCCCAGCCTTATATATATATATATATATATTATATAGCAGCAGCAGCAGCATATATATATATATATATATAATAAGGTTATATTATTATTGCTACTAAGGCGTATGTTGGGTTATATATATATATATATACAGGGTTGAGTATATAGGTATATATATACATATATATATATATATATATATATATATATATATATATATATATATATATATATATATATATATATATATATATATATATATATATATATATATATATATATGCTATTGAAAGGGCGCACGAAAACGCGAGCGTTTCACGATAAATGCGAAAAACGGTTAAACACCCAAACTAATGGAACGAAGTACATCG
>JABUQX010010037.1:20000-41937 GCA_015478945.1 Trachelipus rathkii | reverse complement strand
TAAATCAAGTAATCAGTAAATCATCCATTCATCCAAACCACCTTCGTGTCAATCATGATCTACTATCTATTGATCTATTGATCTATGAATCTATTGATCTATTGATTAAGGTCAAATTTACTAAAATTTGTAACGTTTACATACCCTAAATCAGTAAATCAGTAAATCAAACCACCATCCACCTACCCTCCTGACCAGTTATGATCCATTGATCTATTGAAATCTATTGATCTATTATCTATTGATTCAAGTCAAATTTTTATTTAGTATAAATAAGTTCTTGGGATAAAAAACAGGTAAAAGAAAACAGTTTTTTTTTATTTTTATTTAAAGCCTTTATAACATTAAGTGCAAGCTTTTACTTATTCATTAGTTGTTCGGCGGGTCAATTAGAATGGACGTGGTAAATTTATGTCCAGAGAACACCTGATACGATGTCTTGAGGTTGTGCCTACAGGGTGTGGGAAAACTTTTCTCAATATAAGATACATTGTAAAAGAAGGATGAGATTTTTTTGGAACAAAATCCTGATAAAATCATATGGTGTTACAGTGTTACCAGAGAAAAGTTAAAGATTACAAAGATGTTAATCAAATTTCACGAAGGGTTATAATGACATCAAAGCTCTAATTTTTACCAGGCAAAAATATGAATCCAAGCGTAGATGATTTGAGCAATAAAAATTGAAGAGGAGTTTATAGCAGAAACTTTCACAGATTATTACTCTCACATTAAACATCCACAGTATTTTTATTATACGCAGAATATATCTTTCACAGAAAGGTATGATCATGAAGTGTGCTTAAAACACAACAGTATTTAAGTCTTGTTATGGCAAAAAGAAGGGATATGAGATTCAGGTTAATGTTGTAGAGCTACCCAAATGTTACCCTACTCACGGATAGAGGTCGTTAGATGTTTCTGAATAATTTGCATCTAAGCCCCAGGCTTATTTAATGTATGTGAGCTTCATCCTAAGAACACGCTTAGAGTGTTACTGGGTACAAATATCTAACCCTCTGAGATTGAAATAGTAGTCATACATACCTGAATAATGGGATTTATAGATAGCAGAGATTTACCTCTTATGAGAAAATTTAAAATCGGCCTAGACCTTCTGAAACGTTAAACTGATGCTGTGAAGCATGAAATTCATACAATGTAGTAGCAGAGTATGCCAAATCTTATAAAAGGGAAAATGTTCCTTTAAACAGACCTCAGAAGGTAAAGTTACGTCGTCAGTAAGAAAACAATCATTAAAAACTACAGAAAACGTAAGAAAATAAAAAAAAAGAAGCTAATACAGGAAAGGGTGAGGTGTGTGTCCTACCTTTCTCTTGTCCGTTATAGCTCCTTTGATAACCAAGTGGCTTGCTCGATGATGAAGAAAGAAGGTAGTGGTTTTATCCTACAGCGATTATGAGAAGATGAAATATTAACACAGGAGACCCATACTCTACAACAACAACAATCAATAACAACAACAATAACAACAACAACAACAACAACAACAAACAACAACTTACCCTCTGATACAAGTGATTCTCGCTACTGATTTCTGTGAAGGTTTTATCGTTGCTCTCGTCCGCACTCCAATTCGAACAGCCTCATCAAACCTTCAACTAACATTCAGGATAGCAATATAACCACGATCACCGTGATTCAACAGCAGCCCAATGAGTTATATGACTCTCAAATGATGGCAACTAGAATAATTACGATGAAGGAAACGTATCAAATATTAAACTCGAGCTTAAACATTTCATGGAAAAAATAGACACCATATCAAGATATGCTATACCAAAAATATAGATCTAATATATTATATTAAAATCCTGCCAAGGAAGACAGCGTCTAAGTAGCAAGATACTAAGCCTAGTGGTGAAAAAGAGAAGACAAGTTTTAAAGACAGGACTCAAGGAGCGTGACCAAATGAGGAGTTAAGTAAAGGCGGGTATAGCTTTCAATATAATAATTATTTAAAAGATCAGATTAATGACGATACCTCGGTCCGAAATCATTATGAGGGGAAAAATACTGGCTCGATAATATTGTTGACTTGATACCGAATTCTCCGCGTGATTGGAAAGGATCTCGTGTAACCAGTGAGTGCAACAGGTTCATTGTATAAGCTCGTAGAGATTAGTTAATTGTTCTCGAGAACTAATTCTCGTGATAAAACAATATTAGCGGTATTTAGGACTAGATAAATTAACCATTGTCTCCTAGACACTGAGATGCAAAGTCCCTCTGCTACTCTATTTGCATCGGGCAGATTAAAGTTGGTTAAGGTATGAAGTACATTACGTCAAGTGATAGGGAAGAATAGCGAAAAAAACCACCAGCATCGGCTTCAAAATGGGATTAGTTCATAATTTATAATGGCGGAGTGTAGTTATATAGCATAATTTTAAAATAGTTATATATAACGCATGTTATAATATATGTATACATTTGACTATGTATTTTAGAGCTTGTAATTGTAATATTAATATTATTTATGTATAATTAAAACAGGAAAAATAAAATATAGTTTGAATTATAGTACAATTTGATTTTATATAACCTTTCAGTATAAAGATGAAGGATAATATTTATTGATTAACGCCATTGTGAATCCAGGAGGCTAAGGAAGCGGTCGATAAATATACTTTGATTTGTGGAAGGCAAGACACTACAGTATTACGGGAGGATATTTCAAGGCTTATCGTCTCGCAAAGTCTCAAATTTAGTGATAGAAAAAGAATATGAAAATAATATTTGAAGGTAGATGCTTTAACCCTTGCTAAACCTTATACGAAAAAATTCCTACATCTGGGAAAACTAATGAGACCCGATAATTTAGATAGCGATATGGCAACTAGATTTACCGATATGATAAATGATAATACAATCTGACTCAATGAAGGTGAATACACAGTATTTCTTTTTAGTGATAATGGTAATTCAGATACTTAAGTGGTTACAGGGTTTTTAAGAAGATACAAAATCAAAGACTGTTCTAGCAGCAGTCAGAGAAAATATAAAGGAAGATGGTAGATATCCCCAAATGATATGGACAAGATAAGGGACGTTCAGAATTAGGTGAAAGAGTAAGAACTAGTTACAGAGTATGACATAGAGGTTATTACAACACATTTTCAGTTAATAAAGCCACAATAGTTGAAAGAGTACAAAGAAAGAGACTATCAAAATGAAAGAATGGCATAGGTATTCACGAAGATGAATACAAGTTAAATATAAGAATTATACTACAGGACTTGCTTACTTCTATATATCAGCTAATACGATTCATGTAAGACACTTAAGAATAACCCCGGTATAGAGATTGGTGGGAAGACGAAGCCTATTGTACCTGTCAACCCAATTGAAAAATAAATGAGATAAACACCGGCATATAAGATGAGGAGAGTATGTAAGAGAGTATCCAGAACTGATGAAAATTCAGAAAGGGTAGTAAGACTGGTAATGGATCGTGAGAGAGATTGTTTATAAAGCTAGATAACTTACTGCAGAGAATTCCCGAGAGATGTTGGGTTAAAATAGTATTACTATCGTTGATGTATTAGATGGTGAAAAAATAGAAAAGGAGAGAGTTTCTATTCTGAAACAAGAAAATACACGAATAATACAATTATGAATCCTAATCGAGTCATGAGTTATAAAATAGAAAAAATATAAATTAGATCTGAAAGAGGAAAAGGTAAAAAGTAATCAAGTATTTTGTCAAGATGTTTGTAGGTTACCCAATAGAGTATATACAGTTAATAAAGCCTGCACTGTGAAAATAGGAGAACATTGGATCAGTATTAGCATTTGTTGAACATGGAAGAGTGAAGATCATTTCTTTTAACGCTGCCTCAATCGGCGTATCTATGAAGTATAACATCCGAATAAGAATAATCATGCTATGATATACTAACTCCAATTATGTAGACCCATATAACTATTCTTGGATCGAAAGAAATGTATGAAGCAGTGATTAAGTGAAAGTAGATAACTAGGAGATAGACCTATAGTATAGCAAAGTAGCTACGTAATACAATTTGGAATAATTTTCGAATAGATATAGAAATGTAGATAATGAGTAAAATAGTATTTAAAAATTAACGAGAAGGTGAATAATAATGCCAGTTCATCTAATACGAAGGCCAAGATAGATACGTATTGCTATTAAAGAGTATTACATAAACCAGTTTGTCTATATAATTGTTACGATGGTGTATGCCGTAGATTATTAAACAAAAAATGAGAGCAAGTACGCGATTATAGTTAATTGATTTAGTGTGTTTTTGTACGTTAATATAAATAGCCAAGGTAATAACGAAATGAATAACGATGTTAAGAATCACCTTAAAACTTCAAGCTCAGAGTAAACACTGAGACGATTCTAGGTTGTATGTAATGTCGCTCCGAATACATGTTAGAGCTTTCGTAAGCTGTGCCGAGATATATCTCGACTAATGTAACAACAAAACATTCGAGAAATGAATACTAACTACCTCTAAAGGAATCATAACGGTATAGAATATACAAACGATGGAAAGGATAAATGCTCACGAAAAGATGATATCGAGAGGTATCATTACATTAGTAATAGCTAGTGCCTATCTAAGATGATTCATAAGAATTACCTGCCGTATGAGCCTATGCTTTATAACAGAATATAATATAAAAGACACATCAGCTAACGAGTGAGCAGGAATACTTAAAGCACTCGTTTGTTAAGGAGGTAGTTCATTTATCCTAAAATAGTTAAATTATTAGGCTTATCCTAATTGTCACATACTTAACCCGGAGAAGAACCCACTTGAAGTTCGGAATTTCGATATTATTAATATATAGAGATTGTATTAGTAGGGAAAACCTATATACACATTCACAATAGCTGGTGAACAGACAGTGGTAAAGATCAATAATTAAGAAGGATAGCTCAGAATAAAATTAATAATATGAAATTATGCTCCTAACCCCCTCCCTCCTCCTCCCCAACTCCCCCCCCCCCCCCCCCCGGATGCGGAATACCTTTACCCCCCCCCCCCCCCCCCCCTCCCCCCCTCTCCCCTCCCCCCCCCACCATCCCCCCTTTCCCCCCCCACCTGAGGTATACAGTAATGCAGAGGGATATGGTTATAGGTAGTATTTTGTGACATTCGGTTGATTCAGACGAGCCATCCTTTTGTTATAAATCAGGAGCAAATAATCTTGCTAAAAAGCAGCTAGGACGGTAATAGATGACTTTCCGAGATATAGTAGATGGGAGGTGTACAGCGCCATCGAACAGCTGTAAACGTCGACTAGCCGATGCTTCTTAAGATGAAATGTTAGAGATAGTAAACGGAAAAATACGTCGTAAGATTGAACAGGTCAGAGGTGTAGATGTCGATTGACATAAAAAACGCTATATAAGAGGAATAGGAAAGGGTCCCATAAAGAAATAAGAAGTGTAGTAATTAGTGTGTTGCCCTTCAAAATAAGATGCGCTGAAACCCACTATTATATTAATAAACCAGTGAGCAACCTGTAACATATTATGATAATAGAACGTTTAAACCAAAATCCGCATCCATTATAAGTCCTGGGATTTGTACCAGCAAGATGCATTTACCTACCATCACTATCAGTCCTGGAGCTGATAAGCAGGAATAGTGGATCTTCTTCGTCTGTGAACCTCTATAACAGAAATTAGTGTGAGTGAAATCCAGCTTTATTAATATAATCCTGTTCACTCATGATCACAAATACAGAGTGTACCTCTTGAATTTCAATAATCCTGGCAATCTTCTGATCAATATCTTAGACACTTCGAATGTGTTTTTATATCTATAAGACATAAAAGTTAGTTAAAACGAAGAATGGTTCAGATCTGCACAGGAACCGACACATATGTATCCATCCGAATATATACAAATTTCCTGTATAAAAAAACGTTGTTTTAAATCAACTTGACGGTAATTTTTTAAATGAAACATCTCTAGGAGCTTCATCAGTTGCAAGTTACCCTTATCGAATTTATATTCATTTGAATAAAACGTTTATTAAATTATTTCTTCAAGATGCGAAGGATAGTCTCATCATACAATCATTTGTGGATAATAATACAATTTAAGATGTGAGAGCCACAAACCATGCTGGTAAATCTAAAAAATAACAACCTAGTGCAGATATTAATGGACGTTGTAAATATGGTGATATAGATCTCTCGAAGAAAGACTTATTCTACTCGATCTGGGCATACGCGATATCAGGTCAACTAGTTCTACAGACCGTAAATATTAGTGCATCTCTTTAGATTAGTATAATAAAGGCGTCGTGAATTATTTAGCAAAATACGGAACGCGCAAAGCCTATCTTTAAATGATTGACTGTATTTTAATCTATATCTAATTTAGTACGTAAAGTGAAATAATCTCAGCGGATTTAATACTATAATGGACAATAAAGAGAAATCTCAATTATTCAATGATACAGCAAAATATCAATACAAGAAGAATTGTGTATTTTAGAAAAATTTTTTAATTAATACACAGGGATTAATCGAGCATTAATATTAAGCCTACAGTAGGACAAGTGGCAAGACTTACCCAGAAGGTTATAAATTTAAATAGGGAATTGTATAGAACACACGCCTTATTTCTGGAAACTAATGGAAAAGTCCCCCTTTATAAATTACCACATTCGGACTTTAGCAGAGGATCAGTTTACATGTGAATTGGTCAACCTTATAACTGGTCGTGATATATGGAGATGATAATATAATGAAAGACTCACAATTCTCAAGCTCTAACGGATACTTTTTAACTGAAGTTTGCACATATACTGATATAATGCAGCGATAATACAAGGTACGGGTGTTGATATCCAAAGATTATGCCTGAAATACAGTATATTATTATGCATAATGAATTTACTCACTTGCGATCTTTCAGCCTGTAATTTAGCTATTACACTCAATATATCCTAAGAGAAAGAGGATCATTAGGATTTGAGTCTCTAAAATATTGGAACAAATAAGTTTGACATCCTCAATCTCAGTTATTCTGGTGTATCTGCAGCATTCCTCAAATCATCAGCAGATAATGACAGAACACGATAAATAATAATCTTGTGAATTATTAATGGAAATGAATTAGAAAGAAGAAATATTAAATATCCTAATCGAGAAACGAAATAAGATTTTTATATGGCGATAATCGCATGTAATGAAACTCATGTTCTGTGAAATTTGGATACTAAGATACTTGGTTCTTATTTCAATAACATTCTCCTAAGGGATGTTTTCAAACAATGGACAGTTGATTGCCGTGTAATAAAAGAATAAAAATAATGTATTGTTTATTTCTTGACTGTATACATTTAGTTTTATGTTTAGTAATCATTATGAAACATTAAATTTTTTATAAATAATAATAAATGTTCAATATGTATTAAGAACCTTATGTAATAAATCCTGTAAACAGAACCTTATCATGGTCTAATTATAATAATAGTGCGATGTATAACTGTATTTATATTCATTATATTGTTATTAAATATGTTTCTTTTAATATAAAATTGTAAATATATTTGATGCTAAAAATTATATGATACCACAGAATTATGTTAGATTTTCAAATTATTTAATAAAGGCTTATTAAAATAAAAAATAAAAAAAAACTTGTTTCTTTCCATGATTTTAATATACACCAATGGTAACTATTATACTAAATAAATAATTGACCTTAATACAATATGGATCAATAGAATCAATAGATTCAATAGAATATCAAATGGGATCAACAAACTGGATCAGGAGGGTAGGTGGAATGAGTGGATTTGATTTACTGAATTTACTGATTTTAGGGTATGTAAAACTACAAATTTTAGTAAAAATTTGACCTTAATCAGATAGATAACATATAAGATACAAATAGTATCATAGATAACATAGCATCTAGTATAGTATCATGATTGGACAGTAATGGCTAGGAATTGGGATGAATAGGTAAAATATAGATTTTACTGATATTACTGATTTAGAGTGATATGTAAAAATGAAGTTTTGTTATAAAAATCTTGAAATATTTATTTTTTGGTTTATTTAATTCAAGAAACATATTTAGATAATAACATAATAGATTTCGGTAAACACAACACGTTTGCATTATCTCTTACCGGATCGTACATGCGGGATACGAGGGAGCGCGCGCACGCGCCCCCCTTTCCGAGACGTGGTTCGCGCTGGCTGGGAGCGCCTGCGGGCGCGCACACGCGTCTGAACGATCGCTCCGGCGCGGCGCGCCTGCGGGCGCACCGCACGCGCCGGTTCGCGACGGGATGCACTGGCTTGCGGCCTGCGGGCGCGCACCCCGCATCGACCGGAGACCTTGCATGACAGCTAATACTTCTAATGCATCTCATAGAGGGAGTCTCAAAACACCTTTAGAATTGAGAATCATACATACTTTATAAAACATATATTTTAACCACCTTACATATTGTAATTATTATTACAAATAATAATTTTATCTATCCCAGCACAGCAACTGCACCGGATACCAGTCAACCAAGTGACAGCGAAACTCTCTACGTCCTCTGAGTCAGATTCCTTCTCAATTTCTTTCCTTTCTTTATTCTTCTTTCATCCTTCTTCATTCCCTCCTTGTATTGCATCTCTTGCATCTTTTCAGATCGGGTGAGCCCCCTAATGAGGGTGCATAGACACACCGCACAATCTTATAACCAACATGATTCGAACTACTACGACCTCAATTAACCTACTTATAAGGACAACCTACTTGTGTTATACGACTGTTTTTACTATTAAACTCGGCACACGCAGTGGCTACACAAGCATACGGTGCCAGGAGCCAAACTTCCTACAAGATTCATCATATAAGTATTTCTATAGAAAATTCAACATCTGAATCCTACTCACAAATTTCATACATTACGACACTTCGATTTTTTAAGAGGGGTGGGGTCCCCCTTCGGGGACCCAGAGGGTTGTAACTTCGTCTACGACGAAGGGTACCTCCCAATCTAACAACCCTCCAAATATATTAACCCAATACGATAACCCTAACCATTGTAAAGATATATATATTGGACTCAGAAACGGATGCGATAAGAGCATAAACCACGGTAGGAATCCAAAGTCGGAGATGCGTATAAAAAACGATCCTACAGGGATACGTTTTCGACTCAGCATTCTGATTTTCTTCGTGAAATCGAATTCTTCAGATTGTAATAATAATATAATAATGTGTATGTGTATGCGCACGCGCGCTCTGGCTGTGTCTGTCGGTCAAACATACCTTCGGTCTGTTTGACCTCCAAAATGCGTCATGTAACGCCCAAAACGCTCGTAGTAATAGAGCACTAAACACCCACGCTAACGATCGGCCACAAGGGCGTAAGCGCCAATTCGACGTGCCACCCTCGAGGGGGTGACCCCCCTGCTATATACATCCTACAAGACTTGAAATCACGGAAAATTCGAGCATTAACTATATAGATATTAATTTATTCCAAGATTTCAGACCATATATCTCTAATTCCTTCATATCGAAAAAAGCCTGGCCAACTGGCTCGAAAACCGGTGCCTAAACTAATACTATAAATATTAATAATATATATATATAATAATAAATATATATATATATTAATAATATATAATATATAAATATATATATACTATATAATATATATATATGTTTTTTAAGCAACAACATGAAAAATTCAGTTCCAAGTAACGCTGAATTTGACTGTAATGAAACTGTACAGTTTACATTAAACCCGTTTTTCAAATAAATATAAATACTATAAAAATATATATAAAAACACCTATATATATTCTATATATTTCATATATATTACAAATCTTTATTAATAATGGTTTGATTTTCCTTTTACTATTTATAATACCTTTATTTTTAAGTTATTTAATTTAATATCAATATAACTCTTATGAAAAAAATTGAGTAATGTATTGATTTTGTTTTCATTTTTGTAGTATTATTCTTCTGTATTTGTTTTGGGTATTGTTCACTCTTGCCAGACCTAACATATTTGTATTGATTGCCTTTCCTGTATTTTTTGGGGCCATATTTTATTTGTCTTTTTCCTTCTCATTTTTTTTATGGAATTATGTATTAGGATATATATTATTATACAGCATTTAAACTACCAATATATATTTATATAATAAATATATAATATATATATATATATAATAATAATATATATATAATATATATATATATATAACTATATAATATATAAATATTATATATATAAGATAATATATATATAAATAATAATATATAAAATATGAAATAAAATTATATATATAATATTATATATATATAATAATATATATAATGCAAAATTAATGACCTAAAATTCTGCGGATGAGGTATTTTACTAGACAATAGAGCACCTTTCCCTAGAAGCGGAATAAAATGTTAAATTAATTTTAAATTAAAACAAAACATTAAAGAAAATTATAATATATATAATATATATATTGATGGACATAACTATATTAATGTCCAAATATTGTTAAAGTAATACATACAAATAAAATATATATATAGTATATAAATACAATAAATATATACGGTAATATTTATGTAATTATAATTATTAATTGATTAAATATTTATATTATTAATGAATTCGAAAATATTATTATTAATATAAGGCAGAATGAATAATAATATAATAATATATATATAATAAATAGATATATATATAGATAGTATAGTATATATGATATATAATATATATAAATATATATAATATATATATAGTATATAAGTATATATATTAATAATAATATATATAATATATATAATAATATAATATAATAATAGTATAATAGATATAATATATAACATAATAATATATAATAATATATATAATTATATAATGTATAATTAATATAAGTATCATTATAATATTAAAATAAAGAAAATGAAAAAAAAAATAATACACTTGATTATAAAATTTAATATATATATATATATATAATAAATATATATATATATAATATAATAAATATAATAATATATAATATAAATATATATATAATATAATAATAATATATATTTACTTTTTAAAAAAATATATTTATTTTTATATTATATGTTTAATATTAAAAATAAATATAATAAATTTATATAAATATAATATCATATACATTATTATATATACATATAATAGGAAATTGGAGGAAAAATAGTGATTAGCAAAATATATATATTATATATAATAGTATATATAGTGATATATAGTATATATAATATACTATATATTATATACTATATATATAAATATATATAATATATATATAAATATATAACGCTATTATATAATATATGGGGAAAGCAGCATGTTATTTTACTTGCTGATGCATTACACACAAAAAGTAATGTGAGAAGTCTTACAATTTAAAAATATTATTATTGTTTGTAAAATTTTGCCATGACATGTATAAATGTAGGTATTTGTATTTCTATTCCCAATGGAGAACAATTATTTAAGTGACCACCTTAAACATTCTGGCTGAAGATAAAAGATAGTAATATTAAAAGTAATAAAATATTATTCCTAACCTAACTAATAACTTAACTAGTCATTCTCGGATAAATTATACACCACACGACATAATATATATATATATATATAATAATATATATATAATATTATATATATATATATATAATATATATATAATATTATATAAATAATTATATACAAATATATATAATATTAAATATAAATATAATAAATATTATATTAATACATTATATAATATATAATATATATACAATAATATATATAATAATATATATATATTATATATATATATTATATATATATATATATGTAAATATATAAATATATATATATTATATAATATATATAATATTATAAATAATATATATATATAAATATATATTAATATAAATATATAAATATATATATATATATATATATATATATAATATATATTATATATATTATATATATATATAAATATATACATATATATATAATATATATTATAATATAAATATATAAAATATATAAATATAATATATAATAATATATATATAATATATATATATATATATATATATATATTAGGTAGTATCTGAGTGTGTTTTTGTTGTGGTCATAAGTAAGAGAAGGTAATTTGCATTTGCGTGATTGCGTGAAGCGATTCTAAATTCGTGCCTAAAGCTTATCTCATTCATCACAATTGTTCTGCTCCACACCAAAAAACGAAACATGAATCACAAAAAGTTTAATCGTTATTCGAAAGGTGTTAATATGCACCTGCATGCTCAAAGCCAATCGAGGGGAAATACCTCGAGGCAGACTAAGCGGCGTAGTAGCTCTCGGGCGTGGCGGCTAACTCCCCTCTTTAATATAAATGTCCGCGATGTGGTAATATGGGAGGGTTTGGTGGAAAGACGAAGATGGACAGTTGAATTTGTTGGTTTTCGTGTATCGTACTCCTCTCTCTCTTAGGCGCACGTGGCCCTACCATGAACATATACACCCTATCGTTCAATGTCATTGTTTGGGAAATGGTTATAATAATGGTTTATTATAATAACAAGCTTAGGATTAAAATTAATATTTTGGAGTTATCGAATACAAAAATATTAGTTTTGTCATTATACTCAGCCCCTCAAGTAAAACATAGAGTAATGCTAATATATATAATATAATATTATTATATATATAATATATATAATATATAAAGATAATATATATATATAATATATATATAATAAATATAATATATAAAATATAATATATATATATATAATAATATATATATAAAATAATATATATATATGTGATGTGTGTGTGTGCTGGTACGGTGTGAATGATAAGTAATTGATGTATTTGTGAATTTCTTCTATTTTTGAGAGATAGATATGAAGATTTATGCATATAGACTCTTTCCAATCTCTTTTATACCTGAAGAACTGTTGCATCACTCTCTCTCCTTATATCATCGCTGTTCTTCTTCTGATACCCGCATATATCTCCTTTGAGGTGAGTTTGTGCCACTTGTCTTTCTACCTAGTCTTAACCTTTTTCTCTCTTCTCTCCATAATTCCCAAACTTAACTCTATGCTCATTCTTACTGTTTATTTATAGAGATTATGCCTGGAGAAATCTTCCTTCTTTTGTTTTAACTTTCTTTGATTTACACACGTTCAGGAATTGCTTTCGTATTCATACTTTAAAAAAAAACTTAAATTTCATTCCGCAAAATCGTGCAAAATCTTTTCCATACCAAAAATACTTAATATATATATATATATATATATATATATATATATATATATATATATATATATATATATATATATATATATAAAATAATATATTATATATATAATATATATAATTATTATATATAATATATAAATAATATAATAAATAAAATAATAACAAAGAATAAAAAAATAAAAGAAATAATATATATATAGATAAATATATAATAATAATATTATATATATAATAATATAAATATAATAATTATATAATATATATAATATTTACAATTAAATAATATTAAATATAATAATATATTAATATATAAAATTTAAATAATAATATAATATTATATTAATATAATATACATATATATATATATATATATATATATAATATATATTGATTTAAATATTAAATATTGAATTAATAAAGTTCTATGACCTTCATTATGTATTAACTTATCATCGTTTTATAATAAAAATTACGAAGTAATTTCCCATAAGAAACAGTAGACCAAAATCAAATCTAAATACGTATACGAATGATGACCCTTCACTCTGCGGAATCTATCCGTAGAACTGTAAAAACACTTAAGAAGCGCATATGTAAACTAGGAAAACAATGAAGATCACCGCTTTCTTTCAATATGTAAAGCCTATAACTAATGTACCAATCATTCATGAAAATTAAACTATTATCGAAGATCACTCCACAATAGTCACTTCTACCGATCCTGGACGACCAAATTACTTACTAAAGAGATACTGTTTAAGCAATCATCTCTGCGTAAACTTAAACTCGAACTACGCCAACAATTGAATCTTTTAAAAACTTCAGTCTCTTGGTTAGACTACATAAGTCTTCTTCACTTCATAAAGCGTAACTCTGACTCATTTAACATTGTAATCACCCAACGTCATGATTCTAAACTTAATAAATTAGGCCTGATCTCTAACTTTAATCGAGACCCTGATAACATTATTTTCAACCTTAGTAATCGCATCCTCTCCCCCTTGAAAAACGAACCCTTTCCCTAGGTCTGGATTTTAAAATCCCTTTTGTTAAACTCAACTTTTACAACTTCTTCCTTCTATTTGAAAAACTGGCATATTTCTCTGTCTAACTATGATATTCTTGGCAACCGTGCTGACTTTACTTCTAACTTGAAATCTTTAGCACATAAATTCTTCCGTGATTTCAAACCCCCCAAATTCCCCCACCTCCTCTTTACTAAAACTAATTTTTCAACTCTGATGTCTCTCAGAAGCGACCCTGCCATTACTATTTGCCCCCCAGATAAAGGAAAGGGCGTTGTGATTATGAACAAGTGTGACTACATCCATAAGATGACCTCTTTACTCTCGGAAACACTTCTAAATTTAAATTATTAAAAACACACAATATATTCTTCTAATCACATATCATATACAGAATCGAGATAAATAATCAACAACATATTACGTATCTCTCAAAAACAAAACCATACTCACCCCCTAATCTATCCCCAACTTTATATGTCTCTGTTCCTAACCTGGCATAACATATATGGAAAACCAAAACCACAAACGCCCACCTCCCTCTTTCGCCCATCACTAACTCAGCTATTAATACCCACTGAAAACATATAAAAATCTCCAATTATTATTGGTCCCCAACTTCTACCACCTAAACACACTAATAACTTAATCCTAATAGCCTGATTCTTTCTCCTACGCTAAATAATTCAATACTCTTCACCATCTACCGAGATTATACTAAGGACTGACCAGTTTTGATGTTAGCCAATACTTTTCACCAACATCTGTCAAGAAATCTAACTTAATCTCAATAAATTACAATAATCCTAGATATATTCCTCTCTCCCTCACCTACCCCTCACCGATAATAAATCCTAAACCTTGCTACTAATAATACTATATTTTACTTTAACGATCAATATATTCATTCCTTAAACATGTCCATGGGATCCCCCCTTGGCCCCACCTTCGCTAACTGCTTCCTCTGTCTCTGTCACCATGAATCAACCTGGATCAACAACTGTCCTCCTCCCGATTTTAAGCCTCTGGTCTATAAAAAGATATATATAGTACGAACTGCTTTCTAATTCATTTAACAAATAAATCCCCAATCTGTATCTCTATTCACTACTTTAACACTAGACACTACCTAACATGTCCATCACCAGAACAAGAATGAAACAAATAATACCCTCCCCTTTTAAGGAGATGAATATTAAGTCCTACACACTTAACCTTAATGGCCATTATCACTACACTTACAGTCTATCGTAAAAAATAACCTACCTTCCTCTACGTCACTCGGTCGAATATTCTCTTAGCTCCTCTCCTCATTAAACTACCTGTACAACTTAATATCACCATTTATCGTACCATGCCGAGCATACCAGTATCGTACTCATCTTGCATTATTCCCACCTCGAATTATAGTCTACCTTAAATCCTTTTCAGGCTTTCAACTAATATTTCCCCCAGCAATCTTATCGATTCCTCATATACATAACTTCCTTTAATTGAATATATTTTATAGACTAATAACCCCACCACCATACAGAAAGATAATTCTAAACTCCAAGTCTATTTTCATACATATCCCTTTCGTTTGGTTCTTACCACCCCTCCTTAATCTTTGACCTCCACAAACTCCTCTTGACTTTCTGAATCCCACCCAACTCCAACCTCACTTGTCGCTAACAAACCCCATATCCTAGGTTCATTATTTCAACCATAAAGATAAGACACGCACGTTAGTGAAATCCTCTGTTGGTCTATAAACTTAATACATGTACAGACTGACAATATGCCTGCATATGTTGGCCAAACGAGCCTATCAAATTACAACTGCGAATATCACAAACATACCTGGGCACTCCTTTCGTACCAATTCCTCCCTCTCAAGCTCCCCTGAACATCCATCCATCAGATCCATACCATCCAACTAGTCACCCACATTCGTTGTAGTTCTGATTTTACTATACTATAGCTTCAGCCTACCGACACACGGATCGTAAAAATCTAGAGATACCCTTTATATCAAACAGTTGAAACCCTCATATAAATTCCTCCCATCATCAACTGCCTTACTATATTCTTAATCCCCCCACCCATTCTAATAAAATATTAACTGTTTCAATATCTAAATATTATGCCAACCAACGCAAATTCTATGAAATCTAAATTCACCTACTAATAATATAAACTTTCTTCTTAGTCTTATAACTCTATTTCCATTATATTAATATATATATATAATAATATATATAAAATATATATATAATATATATAAATATAATAAAAAAAAAAAATAAAAAATAAAAAAAATATATATATATATAATATATAAATATAAATTATAATTATAATTATATATAATAATATATATAATAATAATAGATATATATATAAATATAATATATATATATAATATATATATAATAATAATATAATATATATAATATAATATAGTTATAATATATTATAAATAGTATATATATTATATATATAATATATTATAAATATATAATAAATATAATATATATAAATATATATAAATAATATAAGTAATATATATAATATATATATATACTAGAACTAGTTAAACTTAAAATATAATTATATAGTATATCATATTTATATAAAAAATATAATAAATTTACAGATATAATATATATAGTAATAGTATAAAGTAAAAAAAATATAAATATATAAAGATAATTAAGGTATACTAAATTAATATATATAATATATAGATAATATATATATATATATATATTAAATATATATATATATATATATATATATATATATATATTTAATAAAATGTACAATAATCCTTTTGCATGGCTTCCTCACTCTCAGGCATTATGCTTTGTTCCTTTCTGGCTCCTCCTCTTGTTTCTTCGGTCAGCATCACCGCTGTCTTATCTTCTGTTAAAGGGAACTCTTTACTCAAACCTTCTCCTCGAGTTCAACTTTAGAGATGATTCAGGATCTATTATTTTCTGTTTGGTTCCAACACTTTTTCGATTTTCATTAATGATCTATCTGTTACCTTATTGCATATCCACTCATGTCGACGAATCCATCCTTCATTGCGCCTTTCCTTTTGAAAGGAGCCCAATTCGAATGCAAAAGGCTCTGATCTTTTCTTGTATATCTTATCAGGGAACATAAATCAAAGATATTTAATCCAGTTTCTTCATCAATCCATTGTGTACTAAATGTTTTACGCTGGAGCAACATTTTTATTTCCTTTTCTTATGATTTTTTTCTGGAAGGGATCACATTGTTCCTCTTACTAAAGCTTCTAAGAAGTCAAGTGTATTTAAGGGAAGGGTTTTCAGAGCTTCATCACACCATCCAAGTTTCTTCCTCTGTGCAGGGGAATAGTTCGCCTCGGATTGAGCGTATATTACACATGTTTGGTGTGGATCCATTTATACAGCTCACTTGAAAGGATGAGTTTTATTGTTTCAACCTTATCAACTCTCCTACAATCTCTCTCTCTCTCTCTCTCTCTCTCTCTCTCTCCAATCTTTTTTTTAGCCTTCCAGCTGTTGCTTCACCTTCTTCATACTATTGCTACCAAAACTTGCACTTTTCTTCGGAACTCTAAGGTCGAATATCTCGATTTTGAGAACTGGTGCGACTTCTCTATCCACACCAACTCAATCTTTCTATGACCAGTTACTGACCCCACAATGAACAATTGTGACCTTTTTTATTTTTTGTACTTTACTCATAAAGTTCATGACATTGTTTCTTCTTCTTCTATTTTCCCAAACTCCTTCCATTAACTTTTTCGATATTTTCAAACTTTCAAATCCATGCAACTGGTCATGACTCCAATTAACATGAGCGTCGTATTAATTCACTTCAATCCTTGTGATTTCTTTGTATCTATTCTACTGGTCATTTCTCACCGGTGATATATATATATATTATATATATATATATATAAAATATATATAATAAAATATATTAATATAATAAAATATTATTTCTATATATATAATCTATAGAATAAATATATATATTAATAATATAATATATATATAAATATATAATATATATTAGAATTTCATATCAAGAGTATGATAACGATATTTGAATATTAATAAGACCTAATAAAATATATATAAATATATAATCCCTCTGCTAATAATAATAAAAAATAGGGAAAAGATTTGGCAAAAGAAAGAAAAGAAATAAAAATATAAATAGAGGAAATAATGAGAGACAAATAGAACAAAATAAAGAAAAAAATAAAATAAAAATAAATATAAAAACAAAAATATAAATATCTGAAAAGATATATAAATAAAGACGAAAAATTAATAAAAAAAGATAAAAATATATAAAAATAGTAAAAAATGGAGAAAAAAAAAAAAAAAGATTAAATAAAAATATATAATATTACAAAATAAAATAAAATATGAAAAAAAAATAAAAAAAAATAAAATAAATAAAAAATATAAAATATTAAAATATAAATAAAATAATTAAAAATAAAAAATAAATAAAAAATATAAATAATAAAAAAAAAAAATAGATACAATATTCAATTAAAAAAAAAAAATTGAAAATTAAATTATATAATAATATATAAATATTGTTCATATGCAATTTCATAAAGTAAAAAAAAATTATTTTCAAAATCTTAAGACCAAAAAAATAAATGTAAAATTTCGTATTATAAAATTTCCTATTCAAGTCATTTTTAAATATTCTTAATAAATTCAATATATGTAATATATATACATAAATTATAAATTTAATATATATAAATTATATATATAAATTATATATAGAAATATTTAATAATATAATATATAATATATATATATAATATATATATAATATATATATTATATATATATATATATATATATATATATATATAATAAAATAGGTAAATATGTATTCGGTGAGCCTCTTTCCTTATTATATTTATCGTAACCCTGGTAGTTAAACTGCTCATTTTATCCATTTAACGACATTAATATTATGAAGTAAAAACAATAAGGAACTCACTCTGGCATATCACTTCCTCTTGCATCTTTTTTTGCAAACAAGGAGCCTCCTTTAAGTCATTTTTGTGTGCAAGCTAAAAATTCTAGATAATAATAGGAGTAGCAACATAATAATATTTCCTATATATTTAATACTTAAACGGTGAGGAGCAGTTCACCTAAATGTCTTTTAGGACTGTTTTCTTTAAAGCTCTTGTACGAATCCTACAGAAGGTATTTTTTACCACAGTGCCTATAATTTGGCACATTTTAAATAACAACTTCCACTTCTTAGGAGCTGCGATGCCAGTAAATGTTTTTCTGGTTTATATTCGGTCTCTGGTTTCTTCATTTTAAAATTATTCGGATCCTACTCCAGCTCTGGCTATGAACCCCAATATTTTCGCTTTAATTAAGAATGTAAAAAGAGTCTAGTAGGAACTTTTAGCCAGCTAGAAATTCTTCTCGATGTTTAGTTGACAAGTGGACGACATTCACGTTTAGATTTGATATTATACACAATATTTCGGGGAGTAAAATCATATGAATCTCAATGCAATTAATTGGACTTTCTTTCAATGGAACAATCTGTGAAAGATATTTCTCTTCCTGGGAAAGAAAGTTTAAAAATGCATGTTGGTTGTGCATGAAGACTTGAGCTTAAACCCGTACAAATTTGCTGTAGTTCAAAAATTACAGGAACAGGATTTGGCGAGTAGGTTGGCTTTTCCAGAAGCCATGTTAGGGATGCTCAATGAAGAATCCAACAGAATATTACTGTAGATTGAAATATTCGGAACGAAGTAACCCATTTCCAACCTTAGTCAGGTTGTCGTTAATAAAACAAAATTTCCATAGTTATATGGGCACCCAACTAACCCACAAGAACTTTATCAAAGCCCTCTGCACAGCGAAAGGATAATCGTCTGGGCTGCGCTCTGTAAGTTAGCTGTCATAGGGCCTTTTTTTTATGAGAACGGCCGTACTGTGACGGTTACTTCCGAGCGCTATATAACGATATGATCCGTGAATTCCTTCTCCCTGAGTTACGTCACCGCCGAATTCCTCTTAGGAGGGTTTGGTTTCAGCAAGATGGGGCAACTGTGCACACTTCACGTGTGTCTATAGCCCTCCTAAGAGAATCATTTCCCGGTAAACTAACTCTCGCAATCCCTGTAAATGACATTCCATGACTCGGCACTTCTCCAGATTCTCCCTTGTGATTTTTTTCTGTGGGGCTACCTAAAAGGGAAATGATTTACCTTGAATAGCCACGAACTTTGGCTGAACTTCTAGAAAATATTGAAGAGAAATCTGTGCTATCCCTCGCCAGATTTCTTGGAGAAAGAATGATGACAAACTCGCCAACCAAGACTCGAGCAGTGCAGAGTAAAATGGTGGTCGATCATTACGTGAGTTATTTGCTTCAATAATGATTAATGTTCCTTTGTTTTGATTTTGATAAAAAAAATTTAATACCTGTGTTAATAATAAATATATTATTAAAAAGCATAATCTACAAATATATATATTGCACAATTACCCATTTCAAAAACCTTTACGAGTACTAAACATGCCTGACCCTATATATATATTAATATTATATATATATTAGATCAGGTAATGTAATAGTAGATATTTGTAAAGGTAATATAATATGATATATAATAATATTATATAGTAATAGAGTATATATAGAAAGTATTAATAATAATTATAATAATAATAAATATATAGTAATATATAAGCTAGTAAGTAGTCAGTTAGGATTATATTACTATAGTTATATAAGATCATACATTAAATATAATAAGTATATTCTTAGACTTATATAATAATATAATATATATATGATGAGAGAGAGAGAGATATAGAGAAGAGAGAAGAGAAAGATCGAAAATTGTGAGGAATACAAAAATGATTTATTCATGACGAATATTGATATGCAAACAAGTAGATTGAAAGCAAAAAAGGCAAAAAAAAACGAAAGAATAAGAATGTTGGAAGAAATTTTTAGCGAATATGATCAATGGCTGTCTATTAGTCAGAACATGTAGCGATAACCTAAGAATCACTAAAAATATAAATAGTATAATATATAATAATAATTTATATATTATAAATATATACTGCTATAAGTATAATATAAATATATAATATATTATATATATAATAGCTATTATATAATATATTATGTAGAATTATGTATTAATATATATTATATATATAGTTAATATAATTAGTATATATATTATATTATTAAAGTATATATATATATAGTACAAGGTGTATATAGCTAGTAATGTTTAGGATATAGTATATATATATATATTAATATATATATCAGGTATCTATCTATCATCTATATAATATATATATATATAACATATTGTTGGTTATTGGAGCATGTTAGAGCTGGTATATAGCAGTAGTTGAAGAAGGTTAAGGTTATACATATATATAGATATACATATATATATATTATTATTATACTATGGTTAAGTATATATATTAAGCATATTACATATTATTTATTATTATGCTATATATGTATTAAGTTAAGGTTATTTATAACATATACATATACATATTATATACATAATATACTATTATATGGAAGAAGAA
>JABUQX010010037.1:0-2500 GCA_015478945.1 Trachelipus rathkii | reverse complement strand
TAATTACGATTCAACGTGCTTATCGTTTACGGTTCCAATGTGACCCTCCATATGGCAAAAACATTCGCCGATGGTATAGGCAATTTGCAACTAATGGATGTCTTTGTAAAGGCAAAAGTACAGGATGGCCCAAAGTGACTGTACAGGATGTGGACCGTATCAGGGCCTCGTTTCTTCATAGTCCTAAGAAATCCGTTCGGAGAGCAAGTCACGAACTGAAGGTGCCAAAAACGACGGTGTGGAAGGTGTTAAGGAAACGTTTACACATGCGTGCATACTGGTTGCAGTTTGTACATGCTTTAAAGCCCGACGACTATGCTCTACGGTTTACCTTTGCCTGTGCAGTGCTAGGTCGAGACGATGACCTTCTAGATCGTGTAGTGTTTAGCGATGAGTCCACCTTTCATCTCAAGGGTAAGGTGAATGCCCATAATTTTCGTATCTGGGGTCTGAAAATCCGCATGAACTTGTAGAACATGAACGTGATTCCCCAAAGGTTAACTTTTTCTGCGCCATATCCCGACGCCAGGTCTACGGACCTTTCTTTTTCGCAGAAGCAACCGTAACAGGGGTCACCTATCTCGATATGTTACAACAAATGCTCTTTCCACAATTATTAGAGGATGAAGCGGTAAACTTTATACAGCAGCAAGATGGAGCCCCTCCACATTGGAGTCACATAGTGCGAGCGTGGTTGAACGACTTACTCCCAGATCGTTGGGTTGGTCATAATGGTCCAGACGACAGAGCTCTATATATCTGGCCCCCCGGTCCCCGGACTTAACGCCATGCGATTTCTTCCTATGGGGCTGCCCAATTATACGCAGAGTTGAAACGCAGAATTGAACATGCCGTTCCTTCCATTACTCCGGATCTGTTAACCAATGTTTGGGAGGAATTGGATTATCGGCTGAATGTATCCCTATAACGAAGGGGGCACATATTGAACATATGTAGGAAAAACTCTGTTCAATGACCTTCATTTTGATGTATGATATGCTGTTGATATTGTATATTACGCTGTTATAATAAAGCATTGAAACTAGGACATTCTTTTACGGACACCCGAGTAGTATATTATTGTAAAAATAATAGGATATGTCAACTTAGAATTTTAATACAAATATGTATATTTTTTATAAATTACAACGCTTATAAGGCCTAGTTCTTATATTTTTCACTAGTCGCAAAAGAAGCAAGTTCAAGTAACTAACGAAAGAAGTTAATGACTCATTGAACGGGCAACAGTCACTATCTATTTTTTCTTCAGCGAACCAATAAGAAATGAGAATACAGCAAAAGAAAAACGTCAAACATTTCTAAACGGGATAATAACCGTGTAGGAATAAACACATTTTGAGCCATTGAGAGGAGCGTTTAGGAAATTTTGGAAAAAAAAGTTTGTTATCGAAATCGAATCTAATACAATTTAAAATCTGATAAGAAAATATTTTATAAACTCGTAAATCAAGTTAACGGTTAACGGATGTAGGAAAAAATTTTAACTCGTTAATAGTCCGTTACTTCTTTTCGAAATTAACGAAAGCGTTAAAAGTTAACGAAAAATTAACGAGTTAATTAACGGATTAACGCTTTAACGCGTTAATGCCCACCTTTGTATATATATATATATATATATATATATATATATATATATATATATATATATATATATATATATATATATATATATAATATATATATATATATATATGAATATATATATATGTATATAAATACATATATATATATATATATATAATAATAACTATCATATATATATATATATATATATATATCTGAAGGAACAAAAAGGAATTATATCTTGAAAAGGGACATTTGTCCGAAGAAGTACAGTATATACAATAGTTTTTTAAGGGTCAAGACCAGAATAAACGTAAGGGATATTCATACGCTGAAAAAAAACGGAGCTTTCTCCTGAGTTAACAGCTATTCTCATAGGTTGTATGCAAGAGACCGAATGCACATACACACAAACACACACACCTACACACACACACACACACACACACACACACACACACACACACACACACACACACACCTACACACACACACTACAGGTCTGGCAATCCAGTCCATCAATTTCATTAATTTTTAACACTTAGGAATTAACATTAGAGAATATTTGGACATAGTTTAGAGGAAAGATTGAAAAAGATGCTTGGGTAGAGTTTATTGCAGAAAAAGAAAAACATAAATTTGTCAACCAAAAAAAAATAATAATATTATTTTCTATATTTTTTTTTTTTTTTTTTTTTTTTTTTATAAATTTTTTTTTTTTTTTTTTTTTTTTTTTTTACATTTTTCATTACTTTCAATATTTCTTTATTAAATTAATTTTCATTTTTATGTCAGATTTAGAATGATTGGTACAAATCTGTGTTTTGGTGTATTTTTTTTTATGAACTGAATGATTTTTTTTTATTTTTTTGGGGGGGGGAAGGCTAGAACAACTTTTCCAAATGACCAAGTTTAA
>JABUQX010010036.1:52500-64481 GCA_015478945.1 Trachelipus rathkii | reverse complement strand
AACAACAAACAACAACTAAATAAACGTAACGTACAAATCAACAAATAACAATAACAAATAATAATAAATAACAACAACACAACAATAATAATAATAAACAAACAAGTTCAACAATAACAACAACAAATAACAACAACAACAAATAACAACAACAACAATAAACACCATAATAAAAATAGGCCCAAAACCCGAACATAAATTATATATATATATATATATATATATAGAAGATATATTATACAGAATATATAGTTATATATTATATATTATTATTATTATTATTATATATTATATATATATATATATATATATATATATATTATTATTATTATTATTATTACCGTAATATTATTATTATTACATCCGCTGCACTAATATATATATATATATATTATTATTATTATATATATATTATATATATTATTATTATTATTATTATTATTATATTATATATATTAGTTATTATTATATATATATATATATATATATATATATATATATATATATCAGGCGAGGGAGAGACGGTAGTGAAGTAATACTATAGAGACTACATATTAAAACATTTTTTTATATTTTTTTATTCTAGACTGCTGTTATCTGTGTGTCAGAATTATACTTTCATTTTGTAATAATTTATATATATAATTTATATGTATATGAAAAAAAAAGTTGATGGTAGAAATAAATGCAGTATTTATACCTTTGTTATTTCGCAATGCTAATATGTATGTTATCCTTTTGATTACTCACACGCACTTTCGCGCGCACGCGCGCACACACACACACACACACACACACACACACACACACACACACACACACACACACACACACACAACTATACACCTGGGATGGTTGAAATTAATTGATGTGAAGCAATCTCCCTAATGGAAAGCTAGAATAGTTTTTAATCTTCATTTAATTAAGGAACTATAATTAAATATGCTTTTCTCGTTTTCTTTTAATGTTTTGTTATTTATTTTAATGGATAAATATTTCGGATATCAAAATTAAAGTTGGAAAGATATTAATATACATTTACTTCCGATCTGTATATTTCTGGACCTACTTTTAACCCCTTTTTTTTTTTTTTTTTTTTTTTACGGTGATTTAGCTTCTTTTTTTTAATTTTCTTTTCCCATTTCATTTATGAATTTTTCATTAATATTTTTATTTCATCATTAAATTTTTCAATGAATGTAAAATATTCCTAAAAGTCTTTCTAAGGTCAAATTTAATTAAAAAACATTTAATATACTCTAAGATTTAAACCCCGAATTAAATGTTGCTTTCCTGAAACACAGTTTTTCGTTGATGTTTATAAAGCTTCCAAACAAACTATATTAATTCTATATAGACTTTTCTTCTGAATCTAATATACCAATTTCATTCTCTGATTTGTCATCACCATTTTTTTTCTTCACAATTTTCCTTATTTTTATTCGCCAAATTTGTTAATTTTTTTTCACCATTTTTTTTCCCCCTCTTCATCTGAGTGCAGATAATATTTCTTTCCCTCTGCCACTCACTATGTTTTATCTAACTTTAAATGCTCTTTCTGTATATCATCATCTTGATTGCATTAGCAAATTCATTAAATTTTCATTAAATATATTTTATCACTGATCACTGATACATTTTCCAGAAGGCATTAAAAGGGGCAGTCTCCTAGCTTGATGTTATCCAGTCAATTTATGAGTATATATATATATATATATATATATATATATATATATATATATATATATAGTATATATATATAGGAGTATGAGTATAAATTAAAGCTAGCAGGGCATATATATATATATATAGGTCTCATATATATATATATATTATATATAGTTATATATATGTATATATAGTAGTTATGTATATATATATATAAATATATATATTTCTATATATACAGACTTATATATATATATATATATATATATATATATATGTAATAGTATATATATATATATTTATATATATATATATATATATAGAAACAATATATATATATATATATATATATATATATATATATATATATATATATATATATATATATAGAAGATATAAAGTAGATTAGGGAAGGAATTATAAGTAATAAAGCCTTAGGTAAAATTTTATAGATTACAGTCATAAAATAGATAAATCAAAATATTAAGTCTTAAGTAAATCCTTTTAACAATAAATTAAAGGCATAAGCTTTCGATCTAATTTCGCCCCTCTTCCAGATGCAGTTTTTTTTATGCTCAAATAAATAAATAAAATTAAAAATGTAAAATTAGCAAAATATAAATATTATTAAAGTTTTTGGACAAGATTTTTGAAAAATCTACACAGAACTTCCCACAGTCACAACATCAATACCAATCACATGACACCCATCATTGGCATCGAAAATTTACATCTAAGAAAATTTACAGAATCTTTTTGCGTAAATAAAGTCTAATAATTTCAATATACAAAAAAAACGACTTTCAAATAGGTCCCATCAGGAACAACATTCTACACTCCTCACCTTATTTCAAAAATCTTGTCCAAAAACTTTATTGATATTTATATTTTGTTAATATTACTTTTTAAATTTTATTATTTATTTATTTTAGCATAAAAAGAACTGCCTCTGAATCTGCATCTGGAAGAGGGGCGAAATTAGGTCGAAAGCTTATGCCTTTAATTTATTGTTAAAACTTAAAAGGATTTACTTATGAACTTAATATTTTGATTTTATCTCCTATTTATTTGTTGTAATCCTCAAGAATTTATACCTAAGGCTTCATTACTTATATATATATATATATATATATATATATATATATATATATATATATATATATATATATATATATATATATATATATATATATATAGGCCTATATATATTATCTTCCCTTTGGGACCCCAGATTGGGTGTGGGATGATCAACATACACCGAAAATAATAGTTAAGTAAAAAAAGCATAACGTAAATCGAAAATAAAGCCACCATACCCTTAAGTGCGAGCCCGTCGCAGCCAGAAATCCCTCCTAGGGCTTTACTACACTGCGACAGATCCCCATGGTCGCATCTCATCATTGTTAGGGTTCATCCTTTGGGTCAGGTCTACAACCATGTTCATATACCGAACCTCGCCATTCACTTCTATTCATCATTTTTCCTGCTTGAACCAATTTCATATTCCTTTCCTTCAGGCATTCCTTTACTGACTCTATCAGCTTTTTTCTTAGGTTTCCCTAGCCGGTCAGTTCCCAAACAAACTCACCACTATACATCCTCCTAACCAACCGACTATTATATCCATCCTTTCCATATGACCAAACCATCTTAATAGGTTCTCGTTTATTCTCTGATTCATTCCTTTTTTTTTATACCACACAACTATAACACGGTTATTGCTCATTTTATCAATTTTTCTTACGCCTAACACGCCTCTAAGATTATCCATATGAACAGATTGCATCTTAGATCTACACTTATTCCAAACCATTGTTTCGCTACTACACATTAACACCGGTAACAACATACCCTCATGCGGAACCCTAGCGCACTCAAGACTTAGTCCCCTTGCATTTACCAAGGATTAATTTCAATAACCACCTTCCTACCACTTACAACTTTCCTATTTTCCTTCTTTCCTTTCCTTTTTCATCTAGCATATATTCTAAATATTTATACAGATACTTGTTCCAGTTGCTCATCATCCAACAAGATTGGATTTCACACTGCGGACTCTCCTCACTCATTACCACCACCTTACTTTTATCTACACTTACCTTCAAATCCCTCTACCAACCCTCTCAAACTTTCTTTAGATTCGTCACATAAAACCAGATTATCTGCGTACAATATGTAGGGTACCCTCCACTCTCTTCCATTCTCTATCAGTCTAACATCCTCCCCTGCCATCTCCCAACTTTAATTTTTTCATTACTTCATCCATGTGCAAATTAAATGACCACGGAGATGTAACACATCCCTGCCTCACCCCACTATTAATGTTAAAACATTCACTCCCCTCTATATTTTTTCTTACATATGCTTCACAATTGACATACATGTTTTTGATTTCATTCAGAAGCCTACCACCATCACAGTATATCACTAACACCTGCCACAGAGCTTCCCTATTAATACTGTCATACGCCTATTGCAAGTTCATAAAACCTAAATATAATTTGTTCTCTCATATTTTCTTACTCATTTGCTTGAATGTAAAAATTTGCTCTACAAATCCTCTGCCACTTGTAAATGCACCTTGACCTTTGATTATATCTTTCACAAAACCAATCAGCCCAGCATCAGCTCACTCTATGACACTGCCATTAGAGCGAGTAACTTTTTAACTCAAGAAACTATCAGCATAAATTTTCTGTTCACATTCTATTCCTCTAAATACCTGCACGAAATGGAACTTTAATCACATTCCTTCTAAAAGCTCTGCAAATATACTTCTATACCATATATTATATGTATATATATTGACTATATATTTATATATCACCTATACACCATAATATAATCTATAACATTAATAACACTCCGAGCTCATAATATATGTATATAAGATATTGTACTATTTATAATATCCTTTTACTAGATATACTGCTATCACTGTTGTCAATAATATATTATATATTAAATAACCTAAAATATTATATACTATTAACTATATTATTAATATATTTATACTTCTCCTTCATCAATTAAATTTCCGCAATCCAATTTATAGTATATTTACAGTTAGATGTAAAGAGAAGTTATATTTGCTCCTGAGCTTTTAGAAGGAATGTGATTAAAGTTCCATTCGTGAAGTATTCAATATCTTCAACACATACCTTCATGCCAACTTTATCTCTCTAGAGCATCTCTACTTCGTTATTTTCTCTTCCAATTTTTATTATAAACCTTCATTTTTTTCTTCCCTTTTTTTTCAAGTTTAACTTTATTAATGATTTTTTAAATTATTATTATTATTATTATTATTATTATTTATTTATTATTTATTATATTATTCTTATTCTTTGAAAATTTATGTATTGTTATTATGATTAATTAATTCATTATTATTTATTTTTATTAAGTATTTTTACTTATTCATTACTAATTATTATCAATTAATAATTATTATTTATCATAGATCACTATTATTATTCAATTAATTATTTATTCCATTTTAACATATCATTATTATTTTCTCATTATTATTTAATTACTTATTTTTCATATATTTCTTATACTATTATTTATTATATTATTATCACATCATTCTATATATATATTAATTATCTATTATCTATTATCTATTACCCCTCATCTGTTCTCCATTATAAGGGGAAAGGATAATTATGTTACACAACTTCCCCTATTTATTTCAGGAAATTTAATTTTTAAAGCTTCTCAAATATTTTCATTAGTTTTCACTTCTAAAATCTATCACTATCAATTGTATATCATTATTTTTGTTTTCTTAAGGTATGATTTTTCATTTTATCTCTCTGAGCACTTAGAGTGTAACACTTTGTAAAAATGAATTAGTGGTTGATACTTTATTATACTTATTTATTATTAAGTTGTTTTTTTTTTGTTCTTAATTCTTTTCTATCTAATGAGTTTGATTGTTTAATTTATTACCGAGTGTTATTAACAACCATTTTTTATACCCTAGTAATTTAATTTTTCATATTAAATTAAAGCTTTTGTGAGTTGCTCTCCCTAAAGGTCTACAACAGAGAAATTATTTTTGTTTATATAATAATAATAATACTAATATAATAATAATAATAATATAATATAATATATATTATAATAATATTTTAATATATAATATAAATATATAATATAATAATAATAAGAATAACTATAATAACAGCATAAATAATAACTGAGAGAATAATAATGTTTCGAAAAATCAATATGTTTAAATCTCAGTTGGTTTGATATTTCGTTTAAATGTCACAGTAATAATAATCAAGGTGACAAAAATGATCACATGTATTAGATTTATGAGAAAATCTATTGAGAAATTATATTCTTTATTGAGTAATTTTTAATATACTTTTTATTTTTTATTTATTAAATTGTCACGGAAGTAGTTAGGAGGGTGTGGGAGATTTAATTGAGCTTGTTGAGATATTAAATATGATTATCTCTTTTTTTAATAGTATTCTTTGTTATTTTAAAAGGTAAAAAAAATTTTATAATTTCTTATAAAACTGAGTTTTATTAAAAAAGGATATTTGTGCATTATTTTTTTATTTGCATTCAAAAAAAAAATTTTTTTAATTTTTTTAATTAATTTACTCATTTTACTCTTTCCCTTATGAGATTATGAAATAATAAGGCAGTAGGTAAAATGTAAGTAGTTAGTAGTAGTATGATAGTAGTAGTAGTAGAGTAGTAGTAGTAGTAGTATTCACACATGCATTAATTATTATTATTCTTTCTACTCTGAGAGGGTATTCTTCCGATCACCTTCTTACCTCTGTATCCTTGTTCTGTCTCTTCGTTTTCCGCGAAATACCTACCCCCCTCTATACCGCGGGGCTTTGGCATTTTCGGTGCACGTCTAGTATAATCACAATTGTATCGGAGTTGTGTGTTTGTACTTTTTATGATTTTCTTTGGTGGTTAATATGTATTCATCGGGATTCCCCCGAGTGGCAGAGAGCTTACTAGATTTCTCATTTGCCATTGCGAGGAGTAATTTTTCCATTACTCTTTTCATCCTTCTATTATTTAAAACCTTGGTTAAAGAATGTATGGCATATGTCCTCGTAGCTATATTTACGCCCATCCCATAAATTTTATAAACTAATTGCAGCTTATATTTTATATCAGAATCGTGATAAAATCTTGCTTTCGCAGATCACTCACTTAAAATATACCGGTTATCTTTCTCCATATGAAAATGCAAATAAATATTATTTATCAGAGATCCTCTTTCACGTCCTTTCTGTGCAATTTTGTAAAAAAAGTTAACTTTTTAACTTTTCTTCTTCCTCGTTTTCTCCTTCAGTATCTTTCAACGGCACAACTCTCGTTTTACCTTTCTGCGACCTGACTCTTTTCTATACATTCCTGTAATATTCATCCTTATAGGCGTATTATCGTGTGCATTATCATTCTCCTTCAAGCTCACCTTACAACTCATTTATTATGTACCTAACATCGAGTATTATTATCCTATCTAAATGACGTTAATTTTCCTCTCTCTTCTTCTCTCTCTCTCTCTCTACTCTCATCATCATCATCATCTTCTCTCCCCACTCTATCTCTCCTCTCCTCTCCTTTCTCTCTCTCTCTCTCTCACACCACCCCCACACACACACTGTCACACACACGAACACGGTTGACACACACACGGTGAACATACATGCTCTTTTCTGACTCTCTCCTCTCTTCTCCTCGTTCTTCTCTCTCACCCACGACGACACCCACTCAGTACACCCCCCACGGTGAACACCTGCTCTTCTGAACTCTCCGTCATTTACACCACACTCCTCCTCCCACCTTCAGGGTTGCTTAATATCATATTCTCTCTCTCTCTCTCTTCTCCACCCTCTATCCGACCAGACTTAACCGCTTTATGCCTCTCCACATGCATTCCACTTTGTAAAATAATCTGTAACTAACTTACCTTAACTTCCTTTACCTATTTTTATAGCTTAACCTTTAATTGCACACTTTCAAATGCCGTGTATTGGGCATGTCGGTCTTTAAATTGACGTTGCTTCAGAAATTTTAGTAACTGCGGTGGAATTTAGTAGGCCTCTCACCTTCCAACAATGGAGGATATTATTATATATAATATAATATAAAGGTTATATTTTATATATATAATAATTATATTATATTATATATATATATAATATATATATATATATATATATATAATATAGTATATATATTTATATATATATATATATATATATATATATATTTTATTATGTATATATATAATATATATAATATATATATATATATATATATATATAATATATATATATATATATATATATATCTATAAGAAAACTATATAATATATATATATATATAATATATATATATATATATGAAGGTGGTAGTAGTATATTTTATCGTTCATTTGAAGGTGTTAATATACACTTCTCCGAACTTGTTTGAGTGTTCAACTCTTTAGGTGTTAGAGTAAACTCTAATATTAGAGTTAAAATATATTGACGTTTCTCCTCTAGTACATTTTTACGCTACTATTATGTCACTCTTTTTCCCTGAGTTGCGATTTTTTGATTGGCAAAGAATTTTATATTTATAAATTTTTCTGTTTTCTCTTTACTTCTATATAGGAAGAAATCGGCAGATATTCATTTTTTAACACGTTGAAAAACAAAATTCGCATGAAAATTACTTATCTAAAGCATGAACGAAAAAGATACCTCACTATTACGGTGGCATCAAATTACGTATCTGGCAAGTTGTTAAAAGAAACACCAATAAACAAGCGCGAAAGAAAATGATTCAAATTCTGTGAGTTTTTTAAATAAATATTTATCTCAAGCTCAAATGTTTATGTCATTATGATGAGGCCTTTTAAAACGGGATCATGAAGTAACATAATAATAATAATATATAAATAATATATAATAATAATAATAATAAATATAAATAATAATAATAATAATAATAATTAATAATAATAAATTACATAACATGTTATTAACGAATGACAAGAACAATAACAATAACACAATAATAATAATAATATATATAATATAATATATAATATATAATAAATTAATAATAATAATAATAATATAATAATAAATAATAATAATATAATAATAATAATAATATAATAATCATAAGAAGAAAAGAAGAAGAAGAAGAGAAGAAGAAAAAGGAAAGAAAAGTAAAGAAGAAGAGAAGAAGAAGAAGAAGAAGAAGAAGAAGAAGAAGAAGAAGAAGAAGAAGAAAAAGAAGAAATAATAATAATAATAATAATAATAATTGTTTGGTGAGTGACGAATCGTAAGTAGCTCGTGATTATTTTTTTCTTTCATCAAATTCTCGTTTTACTTACGCAATAAATATTTTTCTAGTGCTTACAGTTGCACAGTTAAGTTTTTGTACACAGTGTAGGTAAAGGTCTATAGCTCATAATAAAAAAGAAAAAAAAGAAAAACGAAAAAAACAAACAGATTATGTTAACTTATTTTACATTAACCAGATTTTGAAGATAATTCAAATGAGGTCTGCAACAGAATTGAGCAGTAATAAAACCTTACTAACTGCAGCTTAGTCAAGTTTAAAGATGCATATGTTCTTACTGTTTTAGATTATCATTTTCAAGACGAACAAATTCACCGCAGAATATTGTCCAATTTTCAAATTTTATTAAGAATAAATATTTGTTTGACAATTTTTTCTCATGTTTAGTCACGGAAATATAAAGTAGTAAAGTGTAACAAAAACAATTGTCAGAAGCATTCAGAAAATGTAACATAAAAATCTATTTGCCTTTATTCAAGTTTGGAGATTAAAGTAAAATTTATGGAGACTATGAACCTACTCTATATGGTGAATACATAAAGGAATTGGAGCAATAGAAATTGTGATTTGAAAAGAACTTGCCTAGAAAGAGAACTTGTGGTGATTGAAAGATTATCACTCGTAGAATGGCAAAAGTAGAAATGGTCCAATCGGAAGATACTTACTTGGACCTTCTTCTTCTTCTTCAGCGTTATAACCTCAAACCAAAGTTTTATTTATTTATTTGTTTTATTTATTTATTTATTTATTTATTTATTTATTTATTTATCTAGTTATTCATTCTTCTATTTATTTCTTTTTTCTTTTTGTTAAATAAGATTATAAGTTGAGCTTTTTAATTTTTATTTAGTTCTTGTCATTATTTTCTTTTTAATTCGTTTTTCGTATATTTAAACAGTTCGTAATGGGTTACGTGCGTGACTTTTGCATCAAACACACACACACAGAGTTATATATATATATATATATATATATATATATATATATATATATATATATATATATATATATATATATATATATATATATATATATATATATATATATATATATATATATATATATATATATTATATATATATATGATTTAAATTTTTTTAACGATATTTACGTGCTCAAAAATGAAATATAAAAAATAAAGAAAATAAATAAATAAATAAAGAAATGAAAAAATATTCAAAGGTGATTCCACATAACAGTTTTTTCATTGACATTTTTTTTCTTTTTTTAAAGAAAGAAATAAATAAAAAAAATAATGAAAAAATTATTAATGCGGCTCCTTTTATCTTGCAGGGAATCGCTAATCGTTACACAACATATTATACACATACATGATATACAATTTATACATACATACATACATACATGACTATATATGTATATAAATAGGCTTACATAGAATTACTCCGACATAAACTCTTATACACAAGCACTCGCATGCAGTAAAGAAATAAAATTTTTAATTAATACAATTCGTTTCATATATATATATTATATATTTATATTATGATATATATATAATATATATATTTTTATTTAATATATATAATATATATATATATATATATATATATATATATATATATATATATATATATATATATATATATAATATATATATATATATACTATAATATATATATATATATATATATATATATATATATATATATAGTATATATATATATTATTATATATACTATATATATATATATACATATTCGTTTATATATATATTAATATATATATATATATATAAAGAATTGATATAGCGTTTTTTAAAAAATTAGAATTCGTTTAAACTCAGTTTAAAATGACAATTTCTAGTTTTAGGGTAAGTTAAATTAGAGTAGTTAGATAAATTGCTACTTTTATAGAGCACTATAAAATATATATATATACATATATATATATATATATATATATATATATATATATATATATATATATATATATATATATATATATATATATATATATATATATATATATATATATATATATATATATAACCTTATCTGTTATAGTGAAGCAAGCCGTTTTTTTGAAGCCTATAAGAAAGGTTTGAAAAGAGCTTTAGACAATCAAAAAACAAAAAATGGAAAAATGACACAAATGCATGGCAGACCAATATTTGCTTACGGAGGGGCTCCTCCCTCCGTACCCTCTCCCCGTGAGTGGTAAGGAAATAATAAAATAATCTATATAATAATAATAATAAAAAAGAAGCATCTGGCAGTAAGATTTAATTTAACATGTTATAAATATCAAATTAGAATCCTTCACAACATTTTCGGGATAATTTCTTGAAGCTTATTTTGCGTTTTCCTTTCCTAACAATTCATTTTAAACATTTCATATAAGTTTCATGAAAATCGGTGGGTGTCGCTATAATTGATAAGTACCTCCGTAAGCAAATGTTATGAATATGAAATTAGGGGACGTTATAACTTTTTCAGGGTTATTTCTTTGGATTTTTTTTTCTTTTATCATTGTCTAATAGCCTATTCACGCGACGCTAGAATTGCCTGCAAAATGTTTCCTTAGTAAACACTTCTTTGAGTTAGAACAGGAAATGGGAAAAATTGCCCGAAAATCTTAGCTTTTTTTCTCCGGGAACGCATTACTCTTTTGTTAAAAATGTTTTTTTTTTCTTTTATGTGTCGTTACAAAAATTTTTCTCTGGAAATGGTTAGAAAATGTGTATTTTAAGACCTCGCAGAGGTGTTATTAATCTTATGGAAACAGTTTGGGATATTAGAAAATGTACAATTTCAAAATACAAACTAAAACTATATATATTTATTTATCAAATGACCCCTTTCAAAAATTTGTTCTAATTTCGGAAATTTATCATATGAACGAACTTACTCTTTTGTAGAACTAAATTCACGAACATTGAGAAGGAGCATAATACGATCACAAATTTTTTTCTTGGTAATTTTTTCATAGTCGGAAAA
>JABUQX010010036.1:45000-47500 GCA_015478945.1 Trachelipus rathkii | reverse complement strand
AGTACACATGTTTGTTTTTCATTTAGTGCTTTGTATAGTTTTTCAGTAAGGAATATCAGAGCATCCTCTGTGTTGCGGTTTTTGGTGAAGCCAAATTGATTCTGAGAGAGAAGCCCGTTTACATGCAAGTAATTAGTAAGTTGAGTATGGACCAATTTTTCAAAGATTTTGCCAGTTGTATGTAGGATTGAAATCGGACGAGAGTTTTTCGGAAGGGAGGTGTCAGAGCTTTTGGGAACAGGGATAACTTTTGCAATTTTTAAGTCAGTTGGATAGTGATGTAAGTCAATTGAATTGTTATAGAGAGTGGCTAAAATAGGTGAGATTTCTTTTTTGCAGTGTTTGTATATCCAGTTCGGGACACTCTGAAGGTCAGAGCCTTTATTCATGAGACCATTTATAACACACTCCACGTCAGAGGTTGATATTCTTTCGAATGCAAAGTTCTGCCCTTCGTGTGGTCTTAAATAGTCGGCAAAGACCCTCTCTGTTTCTGGAACTTCGGCTGCTAAAGCTGCCCCTACGGTAGTAAAGTAGGAGTTCAATTCATTGACTATGCGTTGCTTATTCGAGACTATTTCATCACCTATTTTTAATTGTTCTATTTTTGTTTTGTGTTTATTGTGTCGGTTTAAGATGTCGTTAATGATGCTCCATTGGGAACGTGGGTTGGATTGAGTCTGGTTGAACTTATCGGCAAAGAAACTAGCTTTGGATTTTCTTATTAGTTTTTTAAGTGTAGAGGAGTATTCTGTGTAAACATGTATCGGTATAGTCCCAAGCTTAGCACTTTTATGTAGTTTGTGTTTTTGTCTAATTGAGGTTAGTAATGCTTTAGTCAGCCATTTATTCATTGACCTCTTTTCTGAGATTGTTTTGTGTTTTATGGGAAAGTTTTTATCATACGTGTCGTAAAGAATGGAACTAAAATTTTTGTATTTTTCATCTAATGAGAGATTATCGTTGAGAGCAAAGGAGAAATCTGTGTTTTTTATTTGGCGTAGAAATTTTTGTTTACGGTCTTCTGATATTAGCCTATATTCTATTTTCCGTTGCACTAGGGGAACAGTAGAAGATTCAAATGTCAGGATGCATGGGTAGTGGTCCGAGAGGTCAGCGTGTAGTCTAAAGGATTTAGTTGTGCCACGATTATTTGACCATATATGGTCAATGATAGTGGGGTTATTGTGTTCATTTGGCCGTGTAATTTTCGTAATATAGTTTAGGTAGCCGTTTGACATCATAGTGTCGATTAGCAATTTTTTTGCACAAGAGTTGGTATTACTGCTAGATACGTCAATATTAAAGTCGCCAGCTATTACAGAGATCCCACTTATCAGTGTAGAAATGCATAGTTCATCGAGTTTTTGTATAAAGTTCACCCTACTTCCTTGTGGTGGTCTATAAACACCTAGTAAGTTAATTGTTTTAGATCCCTCTTTAAATGTTACGCCAAGAGCCTCGATGTCAGAGTTAATGACTGAGAAAATTTCTTTTGCTTTTAGACACTTTTTAATAAGCACTGAGACACCTCCTCCTTTTTTTTCATTACGGCAAACATGGAATATATCATAACCTGATAGGGCATATAGGTCTTTGTTATAATTTTTTAGAAAGGTCTCAGTAAGGACAATACAAGGAAATTTAACACTAAGGGATGAAAGCAGGTTAGATAGGTCTTCATGGTGTTTTGGAAGGCTTCTTATGTTGATACTTATAAAATTAAGGCATTCACGGCCTTTATACAAAACATCTAGCTCAGTTGGTAAAAGAAGAGGATTTTCTTCATTGTTCAGGTTGTTACGAAAATTGTTCATTTCGTCCATTGAAATTGAGGTAGGAGGAGTCAAAAGGGTCAAAGCTATCAGGAGGGTGAATTATTGGGGCAAAGGAGAATAAGTAATTGGGTAGAAAACCTAGTGATTATAGAGCTAAAAAAGTAAGAGCTAAATGTGATAATCCTCAAGTGTAAAGTTGTTCTTTAGTAGTGATTATAGTAGCAATAACTTATGAAAATGGAAAAGTATATGTAAAGTAGGTACTATATAGAAAAGAAGAAAAAGATATGTAAATATAAACAATTAAGTGAGATATGTGTGAACTGTACTTCAAAGTGCAAAGTGGGTTTTCCTGAGAGTTCTGTTATAGGAGCCCCAGATTATATTTTTTAAAAGTGCTGAAAGGCAAGACATTTACGGAGGAAGTTTTATAAATGTGGAGAGGGATATGTGAAAGAGAGAGAGAGAGAGAGAGAGAGAGAGAGAGAGAGAGAGAGAGAGAGAGAGAGAGAGAAGAGAGAGAAGAGAGAGAGAGAGAGGGAAGAGAGGGAGAGAAAGGGGGAGAGAAGAGGGAGAGGGAGAGAGAGAGAGAGAGAAGAGAGAGGAGAGAGAGAGAGAGAGAGAGAGAGAGAGAGAGAGAGAGAGAGAGAGAGAGAGAAGAGAAGAGCAGAGAGAGAGAGAAGAGAAGAGAGAGGAGAGAGAGTGAGAGAGAGAGGGAGAGA
>JABUQX010010036.1:20000-27500 GCA_015478945.1 Trachelipus rathkii | reverse complement strand
GCCACCCCAAATGTAAGAACAGTATTCCATTCAAGGGCGGATACCAAACCTATATAACTGGAGTAACTGAACAGAAGAAAAAAAATTCCCACAATCTGAACAGAATCCCCAGCTTATTTGAGGCCACCTTAGCAACCGTTGTGATATGAGGTTTCCAAGACAATTTGTTGTCTATGTTCAGTCCAAGAATGTTTATGTTGTTCACAGGTGAGACGTTAGAGCGGTCGAAGAAGATACGAAATCTGATAGGTGTTTTTGAGAGTGAGATATGAAAAAGTTCGAGTTTATGAATTGCTGAATTTCACAAGATTGCGGTGACCCCACCGAGAAACCCCATCCAGATCGTTAAGAATTGAATCGGAAAGTTGAAGATGAGAGTCAACTCTAGATACGAAAAGAGGGAGCAGATTTGTAATGATGAGGAGAATGTTGAGTCGTCAGCATAAGAATGAACATAGTTAAAGAGTTGGAAGTGCATCTAAGAAGATCGTTGATGAAAAACAAGAATAAAGTTGGAGTTAGGACAGAACCTTGAGGAACACCACAATTAGCAGGAAAGGAGCAATAGATCATTATATCAACTAGGGCCGAAATGGAAATATCTGAAAGAAAACAAGACATGAGTAAGAAAAGAGAAGCAGGGAACTCAAAGGACGAAAGCTTAGAGAGTAGCGGCACGTGCCATACCCCGGTCAAAAGCCTTTGATATATCAATCACCACCACACAAGACTCCCTATAGTCCCTAAGGGTAGAAGAAAATAGATCAGTGAGGTTTTAAGTATGTCACCAGTTGAAATCGAACAACAAAAGCCATCTGATGATCTGAAGAAAGGTAATGAGATTCCACAGATGATCTAGGAAATGAGAGTTAAGGTGAGTTTCAAAGATTTTAGACTGAAGGCAAGTTAGAACAATAGGACGATAGCTAGAAGGATCAGAACAGCTATCCTTTTTCGAGATTGTTTGAGCATACGTGCTCTTCCAGAACTGAGGAAAAGTTTTAGTATTCAGGCATAAAGAGTAGAGTTGAACGAGGATAGGCAACAGCTCAGAAGTACACTCCCTCAAAACACGGGGAGGACGTAGAGACATGGAATACCAAAGAGATTATCCTTTTCAGAATTAGTGTTAGAAACAGAGCCGTCAGAACGAATAAGAGCAGCAAAGGCAGATTTACAGAAGTTATTAGAGATATTTTTGGCAAGAAGCCAGAAATCTTTATCTGTAGGAGAACCAAGAAGGTCATTGCACTTTCTTTTAGTAAAGCACGCTTAGCCTATCGAATTACTTTCTGCAATGATTCTAGAAAGAATGAAATTTAATGGAGTGATAGGAGAACGAGAGTTTTTCCACGCCCGATACCCATTGCCTCACTCCTGAATGACACGAGAACAAGGGCCATCGAACCATGGATTTTGGGGAGAAAATGATTTAGTTGAAGATGGAATGAACATGCTCATTCCTTCGGTGATCACTGCCCCAACCTCCGAGCCAAAACAGGACTCATCCATCGGTGTTTAGCAAAGAAGAGTCGTAATGATCCCCCAATTAGCCCGATTAAAGTTCCAGAAAGTACGCTTAAGGCAGGGTGGAGCTGCTGGAGATAAAGTGGTATAATTAAGAGCTATAAGTTTGTGGTCAGAGTTACCGATAGGAGGAATATAGTGTAATCATAACGAGAAGGAATAGTGGTGAAGCATAAGACAAGAGTTTTTAATAAGTGGTTAGGGTAACCTGGAATATGTGTAGGTTTCCTAATCAACTGTTCCAGATCGTTAAGAATTCTGAATGTTTCAGTCTCCTTCCCACCTGTATCTGTGTGAAAGTAACCGTACCCCTCAGTTTAGTGTACTTTGAATCCTCCTAAATAGAGGCCCACAGGATTTGGATGAGATGATGTAAGTCTCGCGAGAAGTTTTAAGATATTCAAAAAGAACTGGAAAATTTGTTGTATTGTTGGAGCAGTAACAAAAATACAAGATAATAATAGTGATAGGAAGACAGATTTTAAGCTATAGAATATCGAAATATGTTACAGGAGTGCTTATGTTTACCTAGGCACATAACCCACCATTCGGACGGAAATTGTATAATACGTTGTAGTTAGAGATATTTAGGTCACTAGAGAAGGAATTCCTGGCTAACTTGGTCTCAGAAAGAAGGAAAATATTAGGATGAGAGGTAAAAAGGTGGAGTTCAACAGATTCGTCGTAATTAATACGAAAGCCACGGACATTAGCAGAGTGAATATATATATATATATATATATATATAGTATATATATATAATATATATAAAATGAATTCAATATTTTATATATACTATAATATATATATATATATTTATAATATATATAATATAATATATATATATATATATATATGGCTATTTTATAAGAGGTTACTTCAGGAACGAAATTCAATTAAAAATGTAACGTAATTTCAATAAATGACAACAAAATACATACAATATAGTTAACCTAACCTAACCTAAACCTAACCTAATCTATAACCTAACCTAATATTTAAACCCAAAGTAACACCTCTATATATATTATATATTATATATATTATATATATATATTATATAAAAAATGTGATATCATTATTTTATATTATTTTAATATATATATATATATATATATTAATATATATATATATAATATATATATATATATATATATATACGGTATTTGAATTTTGGGTATAATCTCGAATGAAGGACAAAATATAATTCCATAATATTGGAATGGGATAATTTAATGGAATCAAATTATTAGACATTCTATTATAGAAACCAAATTAGACTTCTGTTTCCGTGGCATCGAATGGAAAGACCCGAGTCTGACGTCGTCGTATTTCACGAGCTATTGATTAGATTAATTTATAAGTGATGTTGCTGCCTTCGGGTGTTTTCGGGGCTTTTCGAGGTTATTGGCCAATGTTAAGACGACATACTCTCGAAATAGAACACACCCATAATAAAATTTGTTAAAGAGACATCTAATATTCGAACGTCTGGCGAGCGTGGATGGAGGGCCAGAGTGTGAAGACCCGTTTTCAAACAAACAAACATCCTTATTTTCTTTGTAGTTGGAAGATAATTAATTTTATTGCTAATAATCCGAAAAGGGACGTACGGACATTTCCATGGATGAGTAGGCACGGCCATAATGCTCATGCACACCATATATACGCACAGAATTATAATATATATCCACAACGGTCTAGAGCAGATATAATATATATATATATATATAATTATTATATATATAATTATATATTTACATATATCTATATGCATATATGTTTACTCCATATATAATATATATATTAGTATAATATATATATATATATATGTATATATTATATACTAGTCTTCAAAATTAACGCACCACAGGTACGTGGCAAAGGAAGGGTAGAAAAGGGTGAAGAATGCGAAGACACTTTAGTGGACAATGACAATAACATGGTGGATTTCTCTCCAGAACCGTAGGTTGATAGTGTGTTAGGCCAAGGTGCAACCAAAGGGTCTCGCAGTAAGGTTCGGCGCTGCAAACACACTATGTTGGTACGCTACGGCGGATTGGCGTCGGGAGTGTTGGGTCATGTCTCAATACCGGATGACCCCCTCTGACAAGGATGACTGCCTTGACACCGTCCTGGAATGCTCTCGGTGAGTGGGCGATGTCCTGGACAGTGATTGATTCCCATACGTCGTGCAGTGGCCGTCGCAGGTCCGGGAGGGTCCGAGGAGGGGGTTGCAGCTGTCGGGATCCGACGTTTCAGGATATTCCACAAATGTTCGATTGAGTTGAGGTCCGGACTATATGCTGGCCACTCCAACGCCATAATTTGAACCATCCTAAGGTAGTTTCGTTCGCCACATTGGCCTTGTGTGCCGTCTATTCATTGTCTCTTGATTAGGGATGAAGAGTCACCGATGAGGGGCAATATGGCATTGACAATATGGTTCGAGGATGTTTGCTGATATACTTTACGGCTGTAAGAGTTGCCTCCATCGGAAAATGTGCAAACTCCGTAAGTCCCCGAATAAAGAGATTCCGGTCCCCAGACCATAACCGACTGCCACCTCTAGGACGGAGGGCACCTGCAGCCAACAATGCATTGCTGGCGAACCTCTCCGCCTCTAGCACGCCTTTCCAAGGCTACAGAGACACTCTCGACTTCTCCGTAAGAAGAGCACCTTTGCCCAATTCGTTCGACCGTCCAATGGAATGTTGTTCTTCGGGCAAAATGCCAGTTCGCGCCCTTCGATGTGCCGTGTGGCGGTTGGACCTATGCAGGCCCTCCAATCCGTAATATATTCCGCAAGGGCGGCGACGCACTGTATTCGTCACTCACCCTTGGTTGCCGTTACCTTCCTCCAGCTGTATCTGCAGATATCTTGCCGTTGTGTGGACGCTCTCATAATCCACGCAGAAGTAAAAATCGGTCTACGGGTGCGTGGCCCTGGGCCTACCTTGTCCTCGACGGCGCATCACGTGTCAGGGTTTCCTGGTACCGTCTGGACACCACCCTGCAAGTCGTGGTGCGGCTTACAACCGATACCGTCGACAAGTGCCCGTACCCGTGTCCTTCGCGCGTGATGTTGATTTCTGAACGCACTGATCTTCTTGATAATTGACCGCCACTATTCCTCTCCATGTTTGTCAGGGAGTTCACCTTTCGTACGTGAATGATCCCTCGCTCGATGATACCCGCCGCCATAACCTACCCCCCACCTCTCTCCAGGTCTAGTTACGTGGTTTATGTTTTCCTAAATTTATCGGCAGTGACGGCCCCATACGCAGCCAATTTCTTTGCGGTGGTTACATTAGTTTACACTGATTACTGTCGTCTGTGTTGTTGTGAGTTTCATGGTTGAGGGCCTTCCGTTCTTTGCGGTGACATTTCTTACCCTAGTGTTACGTTATTTTTGACGAAGTAGTGCATTAATATATACTATATTATATATATATAATATATATATATATATATATATATATATATTATATATATATATATATATATAATATATATATATATATATATATATATATGAAATTATTCTTTATGCTTTCTTAACAGCAAATTATTTATAATTTCCTCCATTTGCATTGTGTAGCTATTATGAACACTCATTAAAGCTAGTTCTGTTCGTCTTTCTACTCGTGTATACTTGATTGTTTTATGACTTTTCAGAGTAGAGAAAATATTGTTTCTGAAGTGCGCGATGCAAGTAAGATAGATGATATAATATGTATCGATCCAAAATGAAACTGTATTGATTAAATTTATTTTAAAAAATTGTAAAAGTTTTAATAGATAACGATTGATTTAGAAATTGGTAAGTATGGATCTATGGCTCAAGAACTTGCCCTCTAACTGGTTTGAAAAATCATTCTAATTTCTCTGTTTCTTTTCATTTAACATTGATTCTGATTAGAGACATTTTAATTTTTTTCATTAATAGAAATTAATAAATTAACAGAAATCAGAAGTTTTGTTCCAATGCTTGAAATTTTTTTGTTTTCTCGAAAATCTTTTAAAGCCAGCACCAAAATTTTTAATATGGTTAGGAGCAGTTGCTGGACCACTAATGATGGAGACGGCGATACTCATATAGTACTTAATGGTAGAGTAATGGCGAATAAGGTTGAAATCATAATTAAGCTTATAAACATTTCACTCGTGATAACAGATTTTAAAAGATTTGAGGTTTTTGAAGAAAGTTCAAAAATATCTTGATCCATCTCAAGCTTCTCTAAAGCTCCAACAGTTGCTTTAAAAGCCTTTCTAAAACCTAACAATTCATCGTAACCTACTTTTCACCCACCTTGTTTTGCACTTTTTTCGTGTTAGTTTTGTCCATTTAAATAGCGGTGGAAAAAAATACAGTAGTTGTGAACCTAAATTAGTGCCTAGTAGTTTTCCTGCGTCAATAGTTTCTAATGTGTTGTACTTCATATTAATATACACAACAAATATACATACAATATACATATACGTACAATCCCACTTTATATTTCATCAATTTGAACACCTCTGAAACTCTCTTCATTGCAGCTGCTCCATAATCGCAGTTGTCCAATTAGAAGAAAGTCACTCTTTATTTCAACCCTCGTAGTATTTATTGCCATCGCTAGAGATTCTCCTTTTGTGCTTTCAAGACACTAAACCTTAAAAAACCTTCACCAACCACAAATAGGTTTTCCTATATATATATATATATATATATATATATATATATATATATATATATATATTATATAATATATATATATATATATATTATATATATCTTATATATATACTATATATATATATATATATATATATATATATATATAATTCTTTATTTAATTTATTATTATTTTTATTATTCTTTTAAATTAAAATTAAGAGAATCAAGTCATCAAAAAATTTTGATAGTTTAAATATTTGTGTGGGGGGTTCAGACCCCTGAACCCCCCTGGCTATTGCCTTATATATATATATATTATATATTATATATATATATATTATATATATATATATATATATATATATATATGTTTTGTATATCTGGTATATATATAATATATAATATATATTATATATATATATATATATATATATATATATATATATATATATAAAGGCAGTAGACAGGAGGGGGTTCAGGGGGTTAAACCCACCCCCCGAAATTATTTAACCGATCAAAATTTTTTGAAGGCTTAAGTCTTAATTTTAATATTTAATAATAATAAAAATAATAATAGTTAATCAAAGCAAATTAATAGTATGTGTTAATAGAAGTGAGGAAACATATTTGTTGTACATGAAGATTTCTTAGATTAAGTGTCTTTTGAAAGCATCAAATGAGAAACTCTAGCAGAGGTAATACTACGAACAACGCTGAGATAAACAGTGACTTTCTGATTGGACAACGATTGTTAAAGTAATGGAGAAAACTTTTATAGTTGTTAAAGCTGTTATAAATATCCAGCGGCGTTTATGTTCATTGCTGATCATATCCATGTGAAATACAACACATAAGAAACTTTATGACACCGCACCGCAGCTAGATACCATTCTAGATTGCCAATACGGACTACTATTTTGATAGAAAAAATAGGGAAGATTAGCCCAGACACATAATGAACAAAACTCTCACGAATGGGAGAAACAGGGTGGGTGAAAAGTTACGATCGATAGTTGCGATCTAAAGAAATTTTTAAAGTATTTGTTGAAGCTTTAAAGAAACTTGAATGGATCAAGATATTAAACCTTCAAAATAACTCAGATTTTTTTTATGTCTGTAATCAAAAGCAAATTCGTTATAAGTTTATATAAATTAAGATTTCAGCTTTATTCTCCTACATTCTTCCATTAGTTACTACATTGCAGTCTCCATAATTAGTGACAGCAACTGCCCTTAATCATACTGAAAATGTGATGTTTGTTTTGAAGGATTTTCAAGCAAACATTGATGAAACATTTTCAAACATTTTGGAA
>JABUQX010010036.1:7500-15000 GCA_015478945.1 Trachelipus rathkii | reverse complement strand
ATTTTTTCCTCTCCTTAATTGATTTAAGGTATTTTCTTTTAAAAGGATGATGAGAACCCTAACCTCAAACCTTATGAGGACCCTTTATCATTAATTTCTTCTCAACTCTCATGGTATATGTATCCCAATACCATTGTTACCATGCTAATGCCTTTTTTATACCTTCATGTTTAGTTCCAAGGATTTGGTATTCTTTGGGCATTAAGTGAATTTTAATTATGCCTCCCTTTGAGCATTAAGTTAGATCCATCAATGACAAAAACTATTTCTACCCCACGTATATTCCATGTTCTTTTGATCTCATATATTTTAAAAGTTCGTCTCGCATAGTAATACACCATAATTCCATTGTACTCCCACCTCCACCTCGACCTCCACAATCCAGCATTTCTTTTCTACTTTGACTTGTGTAACAATATTCGGTTTGTTATTTCGTAAATGAATAGCATTGGGTAAATACATAAACTTTTGGCATCCTTTTATATTCCTCTAGATTCTTTGAGGTGTTTTAAACTTATATTTTGAACTCACTCACTGCTTTGTTGCACTTTTTCACATTTTAAAATATACTGAAATGCATATTTTACTGTAGTTATGTCTTTCGGTACATAAAAAAATCCCCTCTATAATAATACATAAAGTCCAGTCAATAGACTGACTTATTGATGTCATTTAAATTTAACACACACACGCACCTATATATATATATATATATATATATATATATATACTATATATATATTTCTATAACATAAAATATGTATGTTTATATATTTTTAGTATATATATATATATATATATATATATATATTATATACTAAGCTATTTTGTTTATAATATGGTAAAATTTCAATAATTAAACTGCACTGCAAATGAAATCAATTACTTTAGTTCGTTAGTAAGCTATTAGATATAATATACTATAAATAATATATATTATTATATATATAGTAGTATAATATATATATATATATATATATACATATATATATATAACTATATATATATATATAAATAATAATATATTATATATATATATATTATATTATATATAATATATAAATGTATATATATATACTATATAGTAGTATAGCTATATTATATATAATAAAGAATATTAGTTTTTATTTATATATACTCAATCCTGTAATTATATAGTTACTTATATTATATAGTATATATGATATAGTACTAATATATACGCTACTAGAGGAGTAAACTATCAACGCTATTTTGTCTCCATAAATTAGAGATTCAATAACAGTAAATATGTCTTTGCCAGGGAGGAATATGTTTGTTATATATGTGTTATGTCGTGAAGAAAGAGAGATGATATTGTGTATATGTGTGGGGGTGTGGGTGTGTGTGTTGTGGGTGTGTCTGCGAGTGAAGCGAAGACCTTGTGAGAAGATTGTCCAATTCTTTTCTGAAAGTCTTTCAAATCTGTCATATAGAGATTCAATTAATAAGTTTTCAAAATTATTTCAATGCTTCGAACAGAAATTAATAAGATAATAGAAGATAAAGCAAGAATAATCTATTACCTTTATATAATATAATATATATATATTATAATATTATATAATATATATTAATATAATTATTTTTATTATATTGATATAGAGAAGGATATATATATATATATAATATTAATATATATATATATATAAAAATAATATATATTATAATATATAACGTGGAATTGTCATCTTGTTTATTGCTTATAATTTATACCAATTTTGTTTTTTTTATTTAACATTTTATGACTGTTATATAATGTTTTTGACAGAGTTAAAACATGTCACTCACTCATTCCAACGTTGACACTTCTTCTTGGCACAGTTATTCCAGTAACCAAATTTATTTCAAATATTTGTTCAATAATATTGATTTATTTCATCTTACTCTATTAGCGGACCATCACATCACAGAGTAAAAGATTTATTTATTATAATAATAATTAAAGTCGCTTTTAAGTTCAAACCATTTTTATTACTGTTAATAATGTTAATATTTTTATTTATTTTGATATAGTTGGCAAAAACTAATTTTATATTTTTAAATAATCTCTTAAATTGCAACTAGGTTTGGCAGAGTTAAAAGGTTTACATAGATCTCATTAATTATTATACTGTTAGTAGTGATATATATATATATATAATATATATATATATACATATATATATATATATATAAGTATATATATTATATTACGAGTTATCTTATAATATATATTATATAGGTCGTATACGGTATTATATATATATATATATATATATATAAAGATACAAAGGTAATAACTTAATAAAAAATTTATATCTTGTAGAGAATAATCTTATATATTTTATATTATTTTACGATATTCCATCAATAAAAAGCTTTTAACATTTTATAAAGATTTTTATTTTTTTTTTTTTTTAAATTTCAAATTTTTGGGATTAATTTTAATTACATTTTGCCCCTCCCCCTCGCCCCCTTATTCCCAGGCAAGAAAGGATTTGGGGCACGTTGGAAACGAGTCCGCTTCGCGTCTCGCTTTCTTTTTCTTTTCTATTAAAAAAAAAAAAACTTATTCAGATGCATTATTAATGCAGCATTTCAACACTTTTAAACTCTATTAGCAGCAGAACTCTACGCTATCACTTTTCCCACAATATATATATATTAATATGTATATAATATATATATATATATATATATAATATATATATTATTATATAAAGAAGGAAGGATATATTATACACTTATATTTATATATATATAATATATATATATATATATATTATTTTATCTCTCTCAGGAGAGAGAGACTAATAATATATACTAGTAGAGAGAAGTATTTATATGATCATTATAGTATATATATATATATAATATATATATATATATATATATAATATATTATATATATATATTCATGATTGAGAATGGGGCAAAAAAAAAAAAAAAAAAAAAAGAGGAAGAAAATACTTTCTACATTTATAACATTGATATTGTTGTTTTTTCTTTTTATTTAAGGAAACTTGTGGTTATTATTTAGATTAACAGATTTATAGAAATATTAAAAATTATATTATTATATATTCCATTTTTCACTAAGTTTATTTAAAATTTAATTACATTTTTAATTTACATATATATATATTATTATTTTTAATTATATATATATAATAATTATATATATTCTAATATATATATATATATATATATATTGTATATATATATATATATATAGTATATATATATATATATATATATAATATTATATATATATATATATATATAATAAAAATATATATATATATATATATATATATATATATATATATATATATATATATATATATATTCTGATGTAATATTGAGTCTATATATATTTTTATATATATATATATAATATTAATATTTAATTAATTTCTGAATTAGTAAATATATTGAGAGGAGTTTATTGTTATTTTTGATTTAAAAATCAAGTAAATTAAAACTTATTATTATTAGGCTACACTTGCTACATACACGCCACTCACATAATACAACGTATATATATATAATAATATATATAATATAATTAATATATATATTTATTATATAATTATAAGTATATATAATATAATTTATATTTTTATAATTATTTATTTATCTTTATTAATTTTACTTTCATTAGTTTCATTAGATTATATGCCTAATATATTTATTCTAGACAGCTGATGTTTTACTTAAGATAATATATAAAAAAAATCAAAAAAAGAAACTTGGTATTGAAGGTCCTGTAAATTCTTTAATTTATTCAAATTAACATTGTAAGCAGCTGGTATAATATTTCATGTATTAGAAATAAATGCAGTTTGACATACATATTAATAATTATATTATGTACGTCGCATTGGATGCTTCTATTTTTTTTTATTTATTTATTTATGGAATACTTATTTAGTTTTAATTATGATTCTGAATTTAGATATACTGTTCTCATTAATATATATATTCTGTATCTCATTATAGGTCATTTTATTCTTAATTATTACATGTAAAACTATACATTCATGTTTTGATAATATTATATCTAGGTTTTTACAAAATGTTTTTTAAGGCTCTTATAACCCCCAAAACTCCACCTCACCCTACGCTTATCAATATATATATTAATGTAATTAATTATAAATTATAGTATATAATATATATATCTATATATATGTAATTATATTATATATATATTTATATATATATATATACTTACATTGGTTTTTAATTTACGTTTAATAATTAATATTATATATATATATATATATAATATATATATATATTATATATAATATTATATATTATTATATATATATTATATTATTAATAATATATATATATATTAATAATATATTATTATATATATAATAATATGATATATATTAATATATTAATATATAATATATATAAATTATACATATATATATAATATTATAATTAAATATATATATATATATATATATATATCATATATATATATATATATATTATATATATATATATTATAATAATAATATTAATATATATATATATAAATGAATAATATATATTATTTGATATAGGACTAAAAGTGAAGGCCGTAGTATTATTGAGGGTACTTAGCTATTAAATGTAACCATAGATGTAATTGTGTTTTAAATTAGATATACAGTAAACGCTTACTTTTTAAGAATTTATATTACAAAAATAAATAGCAATAATAATAATAATAATTAATTAATAATAAATGAATAATCTGCAATAATTTATATATAAATAATATATAATACAAAATTCTAAAATAATTATGATATAATATAATAATAATTAAATATTATTTTTTTCATAGCAATAGTTCCTAAATACAGTATAACTTTGGATTGTATATTGATACACAATTCCTCATTTTCGACAATAGTGAAAAAAAGATAGGTAAAAGAATTAATTTTCTTATTATCATATTACTATTGATTCGAGTAATTGAATTCACTATTTTAAGCAATCTCTCTGGTGATAACATTCTGTACTGGTTGGAGACAAATAAAAAAAAGATCTTGCGTAAGGGAAACAGAGTTGAGAAGTTGAGTTGTGTAAAGAGAAGACACACCTCGCTTGAATATAAGTCTGCTCACATTTAATTTTATGTCTTGAGAGTAAATGCATTAAAGAAAGTTTCCTCACACCTAATTCTCTGTAAATCTTCTCAAATATTTAAAACAAACACTTTTGAGATCATAAAGGAAGAAATCAAGGCTTCACAGCTTTCTCCTGGCATTGTAAAAATTACATCGAGACACACTTATGTATAATTAAATTAAGGCATATTAATAGAGATATAATAATTATAAATATATTAATTAATAAGAAAAAGAAATATAATAATAATTATAATAATAAATAATATATATAATAATATAATATATAATTTTATATGAATTGAAATGGAATAATCATTTAGCGAATACTAAATAATTCCATTTTTTAATAATATGTGGTTTGTTTATTTTTCTCATAATTACATTTACATTATATAAATACAGATATTACCTTTTTGAATTTTTTTGAAAAATTCTTAGAAGGTATATTGGTCGATTTTTTGTAATTTTAGTATAATTATATTTTAATAATAATAATATATAATAAGATATAATAATATATAATATGCATTATAAATATAATTATTTATACTTTAATAATATTTTATATTAATAATAATATTAATAATTTTGTTATTGACAGTAATTTGAAATAAAATTTAAAAATTTTATCTTTATATTTATTATAATTTTATTATTTTTATTTATTCTATTTATTATTTTTATTTTGCTTTATTAGTGTTTATAATTATTTTATATTATATTATTATTATTATTTATTATATTATTATTTATTATATATTAATTATTATTATTATTATTATATATTTATTATAATTATTATTATATTATATTATTATATTCATTATTATTATTTAAATTATTATTATTGCATATATTATAATTGTTTATATAATGTTTATTTTTTTTAATATTTATTATCTTAAGGTATTTAATTGGTTATATTTTTATTATTTAATTATTTATTATTATTGTTATTATTATTAATTTTGGAAAGTATTATGTTTCTTGCATAAAATTATTATAATTATTAATTATTATTTTGAGTTATAGCTGTTAGTAAATTAGGTTGTATTACGAAAATTTTTGTAGCTGTAAGTAAAATAAGTATCGTGATACTTTTAATAGACATTTATGAAGCATCTGAAAGTTAAAGAACTTGTAGGTATATTATACCCAGAACAGTCTTTCTAACGAGATGTATATTGAATGTTTCATTTTTGATTATATTATTTAATTAATATAATTATTATATAAATTAATTTTATATTTATTGACAATATATATCATAAAAATTAATATAAATAATAAATATATTAATTAAATATTATTTAGATATAATATATAAATATAACTGAATAAGAAAATTATAAGAATTATAAATTATTCTTATCTCGATCTTATTTTAATTTTATATATTTATAAATATATTAATACCTTTTTAGAAATATTTGCTTGCACACTCTTCATAGAGCTTAGCTAAAGTAAATAATACATATTTTAGAAATAGTTCTTTAATTTGTATTATTCTTTATACGGTTAGTCACCAATATAAATATATCTTTAGATAATTTGTAAGTTTAAACTTTGTTTACTTTTTATGAGAGTGAAAATATTTTAGTCTGAGATATTTAAAGAGATAAACTATTAAACGATTGATAAATATATTTAGTTAATATCACAATGTACTTTTAAATTAATATTTTTGTAGTATTATACTGGGGGAGTAATCATGTGAATGAATAAGTTTATGAAAATTAGAAGATAATGTAAAAATCTTTTTCACTTGCTTAACACTTTTCCTATTTTCATATCTTACTTAAGCTTGTTTGAGAATTAAGTTTAATGCTACTATAAATACCAATTCCTCTTTTTATATAGTGTCGAGGATGGGGCGTGGAAACTGCCTCCGATCGAATGGCCGGAGATTTTTACACCAAACCAGTTGAACTTTGGGAAGCAAGTTGCGAGAAGGTCATCACTTCAGGCCTTATCTTTTGGCGTCAGGCAGCCCAAAGGTAAAGAATTTTGTATTATTTTTTTTAAAAATTATAGTATATATATTAAAAATATAATTAATTTATTTTTTTGTATTTTCTCCTATATATGATCAAGTAATTAAGGCCTAAAATTGGTGTGAATAAATTGCTTCGTCGTAAACTGAATAAATAGAAAGGGAGGAGTTGCTGAACACCGTTATAGAAAAATATATAAAAGATGTGAATTGTAATTTGAACCCATATGCAGTCGAGACACCTAACTCTCATTTAGCGAATGGCGACGAACATGAGATTGAGAACTGCGAGAACAGTCTGTAATCACTCCAAAATGATAACACTTCGAGAGAAGAGAGGAGCCACATCAGCCCCATCTAAGCAGAAAC
>JABUQX010010035.1:10000-12500 GCA_015478945.1 Trachelipus rathkii | reverse complement strand
ACTTATTTAAGCCTAATGGATAATATGAGGCCGCTGCTGAGGGAATGTATTTAAGCCTAACGGTTACTGTCACATCCTTTGATAGAGAGACATAGCTGAGATTGCTGAAGGTTGTAAATGGGGATAAAAAAGGTTAAAAATGTATCGAAAAAGTTAAAAATTATAAAAATTTACCAATAAGTGGCCAGAATTAACAGGAAAACTAATGAAATTACAGGAAAAACCTTTCAAAAAAAGGTTTAGGAAATTATATGAGTAGTTGAAAGTGGTTAAAAAGTGCAAAAATATATCAAAAAGGTTAAAATCATAGAAAATTTACCAATAGGATGCCAGAATTATATGAAAAATGATAGAAAAGGCTCAGGAAAGGAGCTGAGTAATAGAAAGTCATTAAAATATATACCTAAAATGATAAAAATACCGAAAAAAGGGTTTAAAAGTGATGAAAATCCTGAAATTTAGCTACAGGTTGCCAGATTTAGCAGGAAAAGCGCTAAATAAAGGTTCAGGAAAGTAGCTAAGTATTAGAAAGTCTTTAAAAATATATACCTAGAATGATAAAACGTCGAAAAAAGTTAAAAAGTGCTAAAAATCCTGAAATTTAGCTATAGGTTGCCAGATTTAGCAGGAAAAAGCGCTAAAAAATGTTCATGAAAGTAGCTGAGTTGAAGAAAGTCGCTAAAAATATATACAAAAATGATAAAAATGCCGAAAAAAAGGTTAAAAAAAAGGCTCAGGAAAGAACGTGAATTCATAACATAGCTGAATAGAATAAAAGGGGGTAGGGGAAGAACCTGGGGTGCTAGCGGGTTGAAAGTAACTAAAAGCGTAGCGTACACATACACCGACATCCGTGCATACGCATACATAAAATAGCTGGAGAACGTACATGAAAAAGGGGCCTCATGGGGGGCAGCCCAACCTTTCAAAACGCCATTCATGAAAAGTAGCCAGGAAGGTAGCTGAATACTAAAAAGTCGCTAAAAATATATATATGTATCGGAAGGTTGCCAGATTTAGCTACAATATGGCCACCCTCCAACTTCCCTCTCTTTACTACTGTTACTGGCCTCAGAATTAGATATGATGCTTACCAATATACCTTTGAAATGATTTTGCTCTCCAACTCATAGTTTTCGAGTAATTCAAAAAAATTTTAAATCTCCTTAAAATTGAAATTTGATTGTATGGTCATTTGAAACACATCAATTTGCGTTATCAAAGCGAGTCCCATTCAAAAATATTAAATATTAACCCAAGAATTCTACTCTGAAGTCGATCAAAATTTGCTCCAAAAAATAGGCCATGCAATGTTTCGATCTCTAAGAGTAAACCATTGGTTTAAACATTTCTATCTCTTCAAAAACCACACTATCATTTATTGAGTATATATTACCAAAATTTTTTTTTTGTTGTTCTATCATTTGTGATTGAGTATATATTAACAAGGTCTCGAGTTTGAAACCACTTGGTCCCTCAGAGACCAATGGCCCGAAATTTGGCTGGCCCCCCTTTTATTTTTGGTAAATTTTGCCATCATATTTTTCTTGATTACATTAAAGAACGTAAGTCTACCAAATTTAACGCAAAAATATGCATATTTCAATATATATATATATATATATATATAGATATAGATATATAATAATATAATATATATATATATATATATATATATATATATAATACATACATATATGTATAAAATATATATTAAATATATATATATATATATATATATATATATATATATATATATATATATATATATATATATATGGGCGTAGGCAGGATTTTATTTAGGGGGGCAAAGGTTAAATTATATATATATATATATATATATATATATATATATAATATATATGTATATATATATACTATATAATATATATATATATATATATATATAATATATATATATATATTAATAATATAATATATATAATTATATAATATATATATATATATATAATATATATTTATATATATATAATTATAATATATATATATATATTACGGTATATTATATATATATATATATATATATATAATATATATATATATATATATATATATATATAATATATTATATATATTATATATATTATATATATATATATATATATACGATATATATTATATATATATATATATATATATATATATATTATATATAGTATAATATATATATATATTATATATATATATATATATATATATATATATATATATATATATATATATATATATATGTATTATGTTCTTCAAAATTGCTGTGATATTTCTTTAATTTTCTGCAATTGTTTTTTAATGTGTTGTCTGCAGCTGAATATCAACGGGTACGCCTTCCGAGATTGATTTAACAGCTTTGGCAGCCGCCAAATGCTATAGACATACTGAAAGTTCTAGCGGAGAATAATGTCAGAAGAATCCAGCTGTATAAAAGCAAAAAGCTGTGGTATTATTAGAGAAGAGTATAATATTATCAAAATGGAGCTTC
>JABUQX010010035.1:2500-5000 GCA_015478945.1 Trachelipus rathkii | reverse complement strand
GATATATTGAAATAATGCCGACAAATGTTGATGAGAAATATTACGATTCTTAAAGAAAGTAAATACTTCCACCCACCGTTTGTCGGTTACTAGATTCGAAGCATTCCATTCGTCTACTTTCTCGCCAATATATTTGATCGAGCACGTAAACTCGTCAAACAAATCTGAATCTTTCTTGGGTTCAAAAACCTCTTTTTTTCTGACGCAAAATCCATTGTTTTTTCAATTTTGACCAACTTGGGGTTTTCCTTAGCGAAATCCAATCCATAAATTCAAAATCTGAAAATGTAACTGACCCACTGATCCAAGCACTTCAAGCAAGTATCGTTTAAAAATCCACAACATTTCTTTACAGTCTTTTACCTCAGAAGAATTCTACTCCTTTCATTCATCAGGCTTTGCTAAGTTGCCCTCAACGAATTGTGTAAAAACAAATGATTTTTTTCCGACTGTTTAAAGTTTCTTTCATATTGGAATATTCTAGCAATTGCTCTATGGCTGAAATATGTCTTCTCAATACTTCATAACAACTTTCTGAAAAGAAGCTGCCTGGGAATGAAAGAAATAAAGCCATATTTCAACAAGGGGATTTTCAAAAAACATTTTCAAAATCTCTGGACATTTGTTCTGACTGTCAAAGTATGATTTCAGTCTAGGAAAGAGTTTCAACACTCTTTCGATTCAGTGGCGTAACTAAGGTCAGTTGCGCCCCCCCGCGACATATTTTGTGCGCCCCCTTTAGTCATGGACGGGGTGGATAGAGTTTTTGGAACTTGAATGACAAAAAATGTTTTCTTGTTCATATCAAAGAAAAATCACATTAGCTTTACAAAAGAACCAGAGTGTATTATAATGAAAAAAAGGTTTTTATATATATAAAAGAGAGCGCATTTTTAAAACACTTTTACATTACTGTTATTGGTAAAGTAAAGGAAAAACTTACTAATAAACAATACAACATTTGTCATTACTTTTTAACTTTGACATTAATAGTCTTCTAAATGATCATTAATCCCCTTCGTCTATTTGCATCATAAAATGTTCGCACTAATTTCTCCAAGTCCAGTGCGCGAGCCCGATCATACTCTATGCTAAGTACGGCCAATTCACTTAACCTTACGGTCGTCATGGTACTTCTCAAATAACTTTTTATTAGTTTTAATTTTGAAAAAGATCTCTCAGCAGATGATGAAGTTACTGGGAGTGTCAGAAACATTATAAAAGCTGTACACACTTCTGGAATACTACAAGACAACATATTTTCAATCAACAAATATTCTGTCACTTGTATTATTTTTGTCGTTTTTCTTTTCTTTATTTCACTTGCCACAACATTTCTGAAGCAGACAATTTCCGTAACTAAAGAATTTGTCACGTCAGCTTCATATTTTTTGTTAAAACTTGTCAGCAAGAACTCCATGAGCCCCTTTATCTGTTTGTTTCTGTAAGGGCTGTAAGGGACTTAAAAAGGCTAAAACATCTGTTCACCTTCCTCATGATCGATTACCTCCGATTCACTTGGCCTATTAGTGATATCAAGTCTCTGTAAAAAACCCTCACCTTGAAATTGTGCAAAGGATATGAAGTCAACATCTTTAGAAAGCTCATCAAAGAAGCTTGTCACTTTTGCTTTTGCGTTTTAGTAGGACAATGAATCTCACTTGCCAGCTCTTGCAAATTTCCTGGGCCTTCTTCCACTAGCTTGCTAAAATGGCTTCCTCGCAACTGATTTAAGTTTTGGTGACACACCTTTCTAAAAGAGTGGAAGCTTCATCCAGGATATGTCTGATTTATTGAGGTTTTTAGAAGTGATGTTAGGTTACTTTCCAAAATTTTTGCTTTGAAACAACAAGGGCATTAAACATGAAGTGAAAAGTAGACGATTTGTCTTCTTAAGCTGTCGCCTTAACTACTTCAGAGCTTCTTTGTTGAAGTTAGGATGATTTTTGATAAACAATTCAAAATATAAATGAAATTAACTTTAACTACCAACAAGCAATCGAACCTCGAAGACCATCTAGTTGGGCACAGTCTTTTAACAGTTTTGTTGACCATGCAGGTTTCTGAAGAAATTTCTTTCAGTGATTGCCATTTTGGAAGACTCTGACTGAAATACCCATATATCTCATTAATCACATCATAAAAAACAATCATTTCTGTAATCTCCTTTACAGAATCATTCAAGACTAAGTTAAGGTTGTGATTTGCACAATGCACATATTCTGCATTAGGCAATTTTCGCTTGATTTTTGTCTGCAGTCTAATGTACTTCCCACTCATAACAGTAGCACCATCATAGCCCTGCCCTCTGCACTTTTTAATTGAAAAATTATTGCTTTCCAAAAACTTTCACACTTCACTTTCTTAACCTTCTGCCTTTTGATTTGTTATGGGAATAAACCCCAGGAATGACTCATTAATTTAAAGCTTCTTTTCATCGTAATTGATGCAGACATATCTTATTACTACTGATAGTTGGTCAGTTTTAGAAATATCTTGG
>JABUQX010010034.1:22500-36985 GCA_015478945.1 Trachelipus rathkii | reverse complement strand
TTTTAATATATATATATATATATATATATAGAGTAGAGAACGAGAAGAGAGAGAGAAGAGAGATGAGACGGAGAGAGAGAGAGAGAACGGATAGAGACAGACGGAAGAAGAGAGATGAGAGAGGAGAGAGAGAGGGAGAGTGATGATGATGCCAAAAAAGAGGGACAAAGAGAGAGAGAGCAGAGAGAAGAGAGAGAAGAGAGGACGATGAAGGAGAGAGAGAGACCAGAGAGAGAGAGGTTGAGGATCTGTTATCCTGGCAGATCCATTCTCCCGACCCAGATTCCTCTACTTTGATGTCACTAGACTACAAGATGGTTCGGGCGGAGCATCAATGGAATCCTTCAAAAGATGGTACAATCTTTCCTCACGGTATTGCGGGAAGATGCGATCCTCGAGATCGTCACTCCAGCGTCGTCTGGGCTCAGGACAATACTCTCAAGATTCACACAAAAGTGCCCCTAACTCCTCTTATTTAGCCGGATAGTATAGAATTGTAAAACCCCTCCGTCTCCCAGGAGCATATATCTGCCCCAAAATGCACCTAGAAATTCACGTCGAGGAAAACCTCAGTACTGTGCAACCCCTGCCAACTTTGGTGTCATTTAAAATGACAACCCAACTTTCAAACCCCTAATCAGCATTTTCCAAAATGGTCCCTCCAACTTATGCTGGGAATCATATACAGATATCCATATTTCCCATACCCATAACTCAATGAACTTGTTTCAATTAAATATCAACGGTGTAAAAAAATAAGCAAAAAAAAACTACCCAGCACCCTAAGTATATACAACATACACAGCTTTTATTCAGGAATTCAACCTCATCGTAAATCACTTAGAGTATCTTCCTAAAGTTCCTAACTATACAATGCTAAGACAAAACACCAAATCTACCCAACAGTCGCCTTGTCATAACTTAACATAAAAATATTTCCAATCCGAAACACCATAAGTTGTACACAACTTCTCATGAACAATGACAAATATCCACTTAGAAATCAACACCAAATTACAAATCAATAAAAAAAACTGTGTAATTATTAATATCTGTATACTACTAGCTACATACCAACACTCCCACAAGGTTATATTCCTGACTTAACCCCCCTTAACACAATATAAGCATTAATGCTAATACCAGGCACCACCACCACACACACACACACACACACACCACATCACACACACACACACACACACACACACACGCACACACACACACACACACACACACACCAAGAGGTGATGTATTTATAGATAGATTACATTCACTCATGAGCCTCAACAACCCGAAATAAACGTACTCGTAGAGCTTTACAACATAGCCAGAACATCACATTCCCTGACATTTTTTTTTGCTCTCCCAAAATCAAGTCACCACAACCTGGATAACTTTTCATGTTCTCTCCTTCTATTACATCCACTACACAATTAAACATAAACACCCTACACACACATCCTTTGAAATAACAAATATCAATTACAAGAAAGAAAACTGGCAAACTTATACAGGCCTCATAGAACTGGATTTACCCTCCTTTCAAACAGCTAATTTTACCTCTTTCAACAAAGCAATAAAATACTTCAGTAAAATAATTTTGAATGGATCGAAAAAAATACATCTCACACGTCCACCACAAACACTTCAACCCCAACTTCTCACCACCAGAAAAAAACACCCTTATTAAACAGAAATTCCCTCAGACAAAATAGACAACCATCTCGAAACCAATTAAACCAAATCATAGACCTTAATAATAGAATAAACAATTCAATCAACCAATTCAGAACACTAAACCACAAAGCAACAACTATGAAAAAATATTTCCTTACAATGAAAAGAATTCACATTTCACACTTCACACACTCAACCTCCACCAACCCACGAAGCCATCTGTAAACAAAACAATGCAAATTTTTATATCACACTATTCATATATAAACCAACAAACTAACAATCAACAAGCCAACAAATCAACAAACCAACAAGCCAACAATCAACAAACCAACAAACCAACAATCAACAAGCCAACAAACCAATAAACCAACAAACCAACAAACCAACAAATCAACAACCCAACAAATCAACAAACCAACAAATCAACAAACCAACAACCCAACAAATCCAACAAATCAACAAATCAACAAATCAACAAATCAACAAATCAACAAATCAACAAATCAACAAATCAACAAACCAACAAACCAACAAACCAGCAAATCCCAATAATAGTCAAATAATTAAGCGTCTTAAAAGGTTGAAGTTCTCAACATTATTGAAAATCTTAAAAACTCATAAGCAGTAGTCTCCGACCATATATCCAATATCCATCTCAAACACCTAAGAACTATTACTATCGCAGTCCTAACACAAACATATAACGTTGCATGGCAAATTAATACTCACCTACCTTTATGGAAACATCCACACATAATACCTACACTATATTAAAACCAAATAACACATCAATAACCCCAATTACCCACTTTCGTATAAACCTTTATCCAAAGTACTTGGAAAATTAATCCTCAATGGAATTTCCCCCCCCCCCTTATTCCCCAATCATATCCCCACTCTCCTAACCGATTTAACCCAACACATCCTAACGGGTTTTAATCAAACTCTCTCCTCCCTCCTCTCAACATACTCTCCTAGTAGCAATAGACATCAACAAGGCATTTTATACAGTCCCTCATCACCTTTTAATAGATAAATGTCTTAAACACAGAATATAATTTATTAAGACAAAAAAAATAATAGCAACATCTCTTTTCTATCAAAACCTAATTATCATCCAAATACACCCCTCACTCACAAACGGAAATTTCTATACAAATCAAAACCAATCCGAGCGCATTCTTTCACCTAAATCTTTAAACCTTTAATGCACAAAAATCCCTCATCTCACTTTCCTTTCTATAAAAAATTAATTAGCTAAATATTGCAATTAATCAACAGCAAGAAAATCTTTCTACGTAAAAGATAAAGTACCGAACATTAAGTAACACAATTAAATAATCTATGATAGCAGTGACTAACAACAAACAGAATGACTGCATCACTACAAATATCCACTATTACCTTACCTCAGACAGAAGAGAATCTAACATCCACCAAGCAATTTTCCAATCAAATAATATACTACCTACCATGCTAAATTTGACCTTTGATACACATATGATATTCACCCCCTATATCAACAATACCACTTCAAGCACAAAGTAAGCTAAATTCATTGAAAACTCTAACTGAAACAAACTTTGGGCTACATAAAGAAACCCTCTCAATCGTATACAGATAATACATCTCCGCCCCCTTCCTAAATTATGCATCACTTGCCTAGGCTCCCACAATATCATAAACCAATATTCAGACATTAGAAAACAAATAAAATAATGCTCTCAGAATAATAATAGGTTACTTCCCCTCCACATCCATCCATCATCTACTAACAGAAACAAAAATTCTACCTTTAAAAACCAATCTTGATACGATAGACTGTTAATTTTGAATTAAATCACTGTCAATAGCTCGACCCTTGCATCAAGCATTGCAGCAGCTCCCTGCACCTAGAGGAAAAAAGATGACCCCACTTTGTAGTTTGTACTATTCTAAACATATACAACACGCTCTTCCCCCCCGCCCCCAGAAACTCCATTACAATGATAGGTATAAATTATGGTTGGGCGAGCACCGCACCGCACCGCACCGCACCTCACCAAGTCATTTTTGTCGCACCGCCACCGCACCGCACTTTCACCTGCGGTTGCATCGCACCTCACCGCACCTGTCACTGGATTTGTGTACCGCACCGCACCCGCTGCCAAAATGAGCGCACCACGCACAGCCACAGACCTGGTGCGGCTGTGCCAAACACATCCACACTCAGCTAACTTTAAAAGAACGATCTCCGCATTTACCCAAATAACTCCATACTTCAAGTACAGAAAACATTTGAAATAATTCGGTATACAGAACAAACCCTTGGACTGTTAAACCCGCGTAATGATGGCCCGTATCCGCTCGGGGCAGCACCTCCCCCCCACTTCAAGAATATAAATACAAAGATGCCCACTGTCAAAGATGCCATTCCCAGACTAACGACCGACATAAAACATCTTTTACCTATAACTGCACTAACTTACGGACATCAGACACATGTCGATACATTTTTTCTAACGCGCGCCTCTCGGCCACCATGCTACAGTGGGCGAGTATCTCGAGTAGCCCTTTCTTGTAGGAGGGAGCGGAGGCTACAAAGTAAAAGTATTTCTCACCTAGCGATTAAATATATATATATATACTATTATATATATAATATATATATATTATATATATATTATATATATTATAGATATATATATATATATATATATATATATATATATAATATATATAATATAAATATAAAATCAGATAATATATAAATATAAATTATTATGAAATAATAAAGTATATATAAAGATAATATATAGTAAATATAATAAAAGTATAGAAATATATAGATATATGAAAAGATAGCTATATATAATATATAATCTATAGTATTCATAGCTATATAAAATGATATAAGTATAATTATCGATATAATAAATAATGATAATAATATTATATAAGTAAATATATTATAGGAGTATATGGGGAATTTTAAATAAGTATAATAAGTAAATCATACTAATAATATAATATAGTAAGTATATATTATATAATAATAAGATAAAATTAAAAAATATATGATATAAAGTAATATGACTATATATATAATAGAATAGCGAACAGAATGAAAGTAATATAATATGTATAGGATAATAAAAATATATAAATAAATATAAATAAATTATATAAGTATTACTAATATATATATATATATACGCGTGAGCCATATATAATACTAATATTAAAAGTAAAAATAACAATTTTTTTTAATAAGTATAATTATAATAAAATAAATAAAGATAAAATCTTTGATACATATTGAATGACAATATTGATAATAGAAATATTACTTCTTTATATACCGTTTAACAAATAATAATATAATATATGATATAGATTATATATAAAATATAATAAATAATATAATAGAAAAATTTGTAATATATAGTTGTATATAAAAATATATACGGTTATATTGGCAACTATTATTATATATTCGTAATATAATATATAATATATTCATTATATCATATATATCAATAAATACTATTTTTAAACTATTTTAATTATATATATATATATATCATTACTCATTTATGTCTATATAATATTATATTTCACTATATATTAACATTAGTCAAAATAAAATATACTATATATTTATATATATACTACTAAATATATATTACTATATTTATTATAATATAGTAATTATATATTGTAAATTGAACCCCCTTATATGAATATTAAGCCAAACCCACCCTTACTTAGAACATAAATATAATACTATTCAAATATTATAATTATTATATAAATATATAATATAGTGATATAGTATTATACCAAGCTTATAGTAAACTATCTACCTATCTGAATTAACCTATATAAATATAGTAGGTTGAGTATACTATACTATATTATATATATATCAGAGAATGGAGAGAGAGGAGAGAGAGAGAGAGGAGACTGAGAGAGGAGAGAGAAAGAAGAGAAGAAGAGAGATAAATAAAGCTTAAATTGACGAAAAAACATACCCTTAAATCTCGTATTGCCTGAATATCGTCTCGCCTTATGGACTGTAAAATATCACAACGAGTAAACACTTCAAACACCCGTGGTTAAAGGCTCTAACTAACATCCAACCTATTCCAAAGCCCGGGCTGTGTGTTTATTTGTGCCTTGATTTTTTTTTTCTTTATAAACCTGACTAAGTGTAATGACCCCCGCATCGTGATGTTCATACCAATTTCTTGTAATGAGGGGTATAAATCTTGCGGGAAAGACAGATACCCTTTTTGCTACTTTTGGTAAAACCCAGGCAAATTGCTCAACAATAGGGTGTATGAGCAATTTCTGGCTGGCGGGTGACCCTAACGCTAATTACTCTAAAATCTAGAGAAGAAAAAACACTTACGAGACCCAACCATCGACCGCGCGCGTGTAGCTAAGTACAAATAGGAAAACGAGTACTAAAACTGATCAACTATTCATCTAAGGAAGAACTAACAGATTTTATGTCGCGCAAGGAAAGACAATTCGTACGTATTTTTGTTAGACAAAGGATATTGTCCATAAACATCAAATAATTAACTACTAACACTCATTAGCTTAATTTTAATCAACTTAAGGATTTATTACTAATATTGGAGGGAGTCACAAGTCTAATGAAAATAACTACAACATATTATTACTATATATACTATAAATTAGTCACTTACTATAGTAATAGTATATTAATAGTATGATTATATAACCGTTATATAGTGATCTATATATATAATATATATAGCTATAACTACTATACTATATATAATATATATATATATAATAATATATATATATTAATTATTACTAAGGATTATACAATGAAAATCAGTAAACCCTATATTATCTATAATTATATATTACTTATATATAATATATATATATATATTTTATGATAATATATTAAATATGTCTTAATATATATTATATATCTATTATATATGAGCTACGAAATTTCTAGATCTATTGTAAGTACGAACATTAGGAGAACCGCCCGTGTAGATTAATACTGTAAGTGTTGTACTCCTGTCGTTACCATCTCCGTGATTAAAGTAATCAAACGAAAAATGTAGTGGTGTATTGCTGCGTATACTTTTGCTACCTAATCGTAAATACAAGTTGACTGTAGGGAATAAAGTCGCAAACAACCTTATATTGAGCCTTCTGCCCGCCAAATCAGTTGTCAAAGAGGATACGTGGGGAAAAACCCTGAAGTAGTTAAATTAAAGCCGTAACTTCCATTCCTTTCGTCCGATTAGAGAAATTAAAGTTATGAAGGACCGCATATGCAACCTGCACAGTTGAGAGAACTATTTCAAATGTGTGCTCACGGTGGTATGGTAAAGATAAGAGTATTGGATGACTATATATCCTAATCAATAAATGGTGGAATGAGACCGAAAAGTTTGCCTGAGATTGTAGAGGGGGTCAATGTTATGTTCACCAGAAGTTTATTTACCAAATGACCCAATTACCAGATAACTAGATATATATACGCTTGCTCCGCGTTTCCAAGGACAGACACGTACTAGACTGATAAAATAGACAGCTCACAGTGGCAACCCTTCTCACTTGTCATGAAAGGACAAGTTCTGCAAGGCATCTTGCACCAGTATATTACTTTCAAGGCATTTGTATTTGTCACACTCGCAACAGTTGGCGCGGATCACCACCTGAATGCAAATCAGAAAAGGTAGGAAGCCACATGACTCGCAGGGCCACAGAATATAATAAATTTTGGACAGGCTCTTCTTCCTTCATGGTCCATAGGCTCAATCTCTGTCATTTAGCCAAAAAATAATGCCGCTTAATCCCGCCCCTTGCTCATAAAAGGCCTCCCCTCAAAGCAACTAATCCCGATGCACAGTGTCGTTTCTGTTGTTCCCCGTACGAGCTAATATCAAAGTACGTCGAAACAAACCGTTTAGTTTTCATCTTAACATAGGTCTCCAAAAACGCCTGGAAATCTACACCTAAACACCCCAGGACTTACCGGTTCTTCGTCGCTCTAGAAATAAACATATTCTATCTTCAAAAGTCCTCGAAACACCTGAAGGAAAGATTCCACCTATACCCTCTATCACCTCTTCGTACCAACACACACTAAAAATGAATATCATACTATACAACATACAATGACGAGACACAATGGAGGTGGTACACCAAAATCTAACTAACCACAGGCACTTAGACATTGATAACTCAAATATTGCTTGATTTTCTACTACGACTGTTCTTATTACTACTCCGCGAAAGATTCAACAAAATAGGGAGCCTTTTCAAGACAATCATGCCCCCAAAGAAAAACACCTTGGCTGATTGACAATGATGCAACCCAATTGGAACTTTAATAATCCAAACATAGATTAAGATCGGTTCCTCTCTTCGTTCTGCCTCGCGTGATGATCTCGGAGCTCTTGTCTTCGCTCGTGCGTCTCTCTCTCTCTCTCTGCCCTCCTCTCTCTCTCATCTCTCATCTCTCAATCTCTCTCTCTCTCTCGTCTCTCACTCTCTACCCATCTCTCTCTCTCTCTCTCTCTCTCTCTCTCTCCTCTTCTCTTCTCTCTCTCTCTCCTCTCTCTCTCTCTCTCGTCTCTCTCTCTCTCTCTCTCTCTCTCAGCAATATCTCCAACTGAACATTGCCCGGACACCATATAATACATACTCAAAAAATCTGACAGCAGCTTCTCTAAGTGTATCCACAGAGAAAACTTTGGTGAAAAGATGATATATCATTTGGTCTTAAAATTGTGTGCGTGGAATAGGAAATAGTTTTCAGGCGATCACACACACACACTCAGAATAAAAAATAATAATAAAAGGATGTTCTGACAGATAATAAATTTAATAATAACCCAAGTAAAATTAATAAAATAATAATAATAAGTAATAATAAGTAATAATCAGTAATGAATAAATAATAATTGAATAAGTAAATATGTAGTAGTAGTCAGTAGTAGTAGAGTAGTGATAGTAGTAAGTGCCAGCTAGTAGTATCAGTTTGCAAATAGTATAGTAATAGCAGTGAAAAACACTAGAATTAACTAAGAGTAAGTAACTCTGATTACTTAAAAAAGTGCCTGATTCGGTTTGAGTACTTGCATCATAGTCTTTGTTACAAATCTCAGTACATATGTTCTAGCAAAAACCGACACGTACTCCTGGAAGAAAGCTGGGTAATTCTTCAACTTCTTTCTTCGGACACAAGAGTTGTTAATTACGTAAGTCTTCAGTTTCTCTTTTCGTAAGGAATATACTAATTTATATACTACTAGGTTATATATATATTTATAATATATATATACTATGCTAGTATATATTAATCCTATTATGAGTATACTAGTAGTAGATATATCATATAATATCACTGCTAATACTATTACCTCTATATATAATATATACTGCGGTGCTTTCTTCGCTTAATAATTATATTACCCCATCTAACTTATAGGTTTATTAATTATATATGTGCATTTGCTTGCAATATTAACTGAAAATGTAAAAAATATTCAAAAAAGAGCTGAAACAATTCAAGCTAGTAAATTATATAGAATAGTATATTAACTATTATATAATATATATATATATTATACTCCAGCTATAAGGCCTTATAATATATATTATATATATTTATATATATATATATAATATATCTTACCTTATTATATATGAATATACTATATATTATATATTAATATACACAAATAATATAAAGTATATTTCATATATATTGTCTATAATAGTTATCTTAATAATAATTATACTAAATAATAATTATATAGATTATAACAGACTTATATTATATAATATATATACGTTTTTTACACACTTTATTATACATATATATATATGTAGTATATAAGTAGTAGGATTGTATATATATTATAATATATTTATATATAATAGAATATAGAATGATATATATAGTATATTATATATATATATATAACGTATATATATATATATATATTATTATATACATTATATGTATTGTATATATATTATATAGCACTATATACTAGTATAATAGCGTAACTTCGTTCACTTAGTAATACACCGCATTATTATATTATATATTACACGGTTAAACGTCCCCGTTGTAGCGACCCCTCTGAAAGTGCGGCGAACCCTTATATCATACCTCACATTAAAAAAAGATTTATCTAAATATGATTCGGTATATAATATATTATTATATATATAATTATTATATATATATTACTAATGAAATAATAAATTTATTGAAGTATATTTGTAAAATCAATAAAAAGAAGGCAAATCAAAAACACGTTCTCTTTGGGAGTTCGAACCGCTTTCACTAAAATATATATTCTCTAGTTATAATATAGAAAACAAATAGATGCACTAGAAACAAAGTTATTTCTTTTGATAAAAAAGAACATGGAAACAATTGTCGTCAAACAATTGTTCATTTGATCCCAATATACTTTGGGAATTACTTGTTTGTAACACTTTTCTGGAAGCGCGGAAGCACTGTTTTGGGACACATTTTTGGGACATTTTTGGGACACTTTTGGAACACTTGTTGGGACACTTTTTCTGACACTTTTAGGACATTTTTTGTGAAACTTTTTTAGCAGTAGTAGTTTGTATTGTTAATTTTAATTTCTATATATTAAAAGTTCCACACCCACGGCGTCGATAAGCCCTATTTCAAGAAGCGCTCAACAAGATGATCATGTATGTAATTAGTTCGTAATATTGCTGTCTATAAGCCGATATAAGTCTACCTAGGATCCAGGACGAAGGCTCAACCCTAGCCTTATGGCTCTGAAAACCTCAGTCGCGCGTAGCCGGTGAGACAACCAGTAGACTACAATATTTTTGGATAAAACATATTCTATACTCTATCGACAAAGGACTAGTGTTAGGGGAGTCGTCTTAATAGAGATATAAGAAGCAGTCCCTGCGGGTAGGTACACAACTTGTATCAAAAGAAGTTGGGGTCTGGCAGTGCGGATATTAACGCACACAATGAAAGTTGGGGTGGAATGCGGAGTAGCTTAATGAATAGCGAGATTGGGGGAAAGTCCTCTTTAATGAGATGAAGGTTGGGATCTGCTTAAAGAAGTAAGCGTGGCACACACCTGAATAGGCTATAGGAAGGTTTGTAAGGTGCCACTCAAATTTGTTGAAAATATGGTGAAGGTTGGGGAGTCATCTCAAAGAAAGGAAGGCTGAGGGAGTCGTCTTTAATAAAAAGAAAGATTGGGGGAGTAACCTTTAATGAAAAAAAAAGGTTGGGGGAGTCATATTTAATGAAAAGGAATGTTGGGGGAAGTCCTCTTTAATGAAAAGGAAGGTTGGGAAAGTCGTTTTTAGATTGCAATGAGAGAGGAGTTCTGAGAAGCTCTTAATGAAGAAGGAAAGATTTGTGGGAAACAACAATTCTTTATATGGAAGAAAAGGTTGGGGAGAGTTCATCTTTAATGAAAAGATAAAAAGGTTGGGGGGAGTCACCTTTTAAATGAAAACGAAAGTTGGGAAGGGTCATCTCTAATGAAAAGGAAAATTGGGGGAGTCCTCTTTAATGAGAAGGAAGGTTGGGAGGATTCATCTTAAATGAAAAGAAAAGCAAGAGGAGTCCTCTTTAATGAAAGAAAGGTTGGGGGATTCCTCTTTAATGAGTTGGGGGTTAAAACTTCACAAACTTTATCCTTAACCTTATCCAAACGAAGGGTGTCGAGTCTCATAGTTTTACGAGGAACTGGAGCAAAAAAAGTATTTTTTTTGAGTTGAAGTGTGAACCGGACCAGTCCTCACCAACAAAAATATAAAATAGCGAGGTGGAGAAGGTAAGGATGCGCAACCCCGCTTTAGCTCCGGAGCCACTAATCCGGAGTCTGACTCTGAGATTCACTTTAAAGAATGAAGCTGCGAGTCTCAGAATCTGAAGCAGAAATTACCCTATTGCGTCGCGCAGTCTCTGCGGACTCCACAGCCGACAATGGTTTAAACCTAAATGTTAAAAAACAGGATGATGGTTGGCCAATTAAGCTCCTATCAATTAACCGACTAACAAAGCTATATTCAAATCCGTAGAATTTTATCACTTTTACTGTATAGGATTGAGATACGTTGAGATCTAAAATACAGTGTATCATGATTTTTTATTCGCTAAGGTTAACACAGATTTAAAAAGAAGAATACTTTTCTTTTGTTTGTTTAATAAAAAAGTTCACACCTCACCGAAAGTGCCCCGAGAATCGAGAGGGGAACTACTCTAAAGTAATTTTTACCTATGTGGGGGTCCCAACGGGGGCGAATCGAACCCGTCCGTCCCTGCTCGTGACGGGTATGAATTGCTCTCTACGAATAATGAGAGCTCCTGTTGAACTTACAATCGAGTCAGTGTTAGTGATTTATGTCATTGTATTAACTTAATCCTTCTGCCATCGTATCTAAGATTATGAATATCTAGTGTTTACGTATTTGTAAAGGTGCCCGAAACACTAACAAATTCCTCTCATTGCTAGGCAATCCCTTTCTACGAAGCTCTTCTCGCGCGCTCTTCGTGTTTGCTAGAGTCAATTTAAACGTCCTCATTAAGTTCCTGCGTCCATGCTCCATCTTGCGTGTACGTACACCGAGATTATGCTAGCTATTTTTGAACATTCATATATTTTATTTGCATCCTCTCCTTGAATAGGCGTTGCCTGGTGAACAGTGGTGATAAACTAGCAAAATAAATTAATGTTATAGGAGGGTGTAACTTTCTTATATTGTTGCCTATCCTGATTTTTATTCTAGTTAGTCAATACATTCTTCACTTCCATTCTTCCTTTCCTGCGTGTCAGCCGTTCGTAATAAAATAATCTCTAACATTTTATTATGTAAGGAATGTATAAGACCGAGTCTGAATGTCTCCAGAACGCGCATTTGTACAAGTTTACCATTTAATTTTTTAAAGAGTATCTATTCTTAATAATTTCCCCCCTTCTTTTTGACATGTGGACAAAATTGTCGGTTTGTTAACTACAATTTAATACTAACTCATTAGTCAAAAGAGTCGAGTTTTTAGCATTTCTCAAAATAAAATAAAAAATTGAAGAAATGAGCAATTTCTTTAGTCTTAAGGCTTCCAAAATCACATTTATAATTACCTCAGCGTAATCTAGTCATTTCGTAATGTGGTTGAAGAGCTAGTAAATATTATCTTGCTCTTTCTAGCTCTAACTCTGGCCACAGCTCTAGCTCTAACTTTAGCTTTAGTTATAGCTCTAGAAATAGCACCATTATTTTAAAATCACGCCTTCCGGAGCTCTTTATCTCACTTACAAATAGGAATATTTTATGGAATTATTTTTATTGATTCGGACTCCGACTCCGGCTTCGGGACAGTTAGTTTTCCTTTTTAGATAAGCTCCGATTCCATTAATTATCTTTGCTCCTGCTACGACTCCATTATAATTTTTTGGCTCCACCTACGGCTTCGGTCCTGCTTTCAATGTATGCCGAATTAATGTAGACCCCAGAAAGTATGAAATCAAATTTCTTCTGTCATCATGAGTATAAAACTAATCTAACACTATACCATGAATATTTTTAAAAAATCATGAGGACTCTAAACCTCCGAGTCATATGAATAAAAAATTTTACCTACTACTCAGATAACCTATAAGTTAGTCGAACATAATCTTCATTAACTTATTTGAGTAATTTTATATTTCCTATTGATATTTATCATAATCTCTGGCTATGATAATACAATCTGTGATAAAAAGTAATATCTATAAAATTAGGTACAGAACAAAGCAAATTTTCAAACTGAAAATAATCTCACAAGAGAAAAGATGCATTTGTACTCACATTAAAGGAAAAAATATTAAAAGCCTAACCTCTTCAATACTTCTTTTTAAACCCTGAAGGATAACCTCGTGATCCTCAAGGACCCTCTGGAGATCGGATTTTTCTCCTTCAAGAATTTTTAGAGTCAATTCCTGAGCTTCCATATTGCCTCGAAGTTCCGCAATTTTCCCTCTTAGGTTCGACTCCACAATTTTGTGCGTATCAGTGTCTGCAATTGCAATTTAAAGACTTTGACGTTTGGGAAATCGGACGAGTAGGGGAGGTCATAAAGGTCAAATAAACACTTAAGTGAGAAAAATATAAAGATAAGAAGCAAACACAATTCTCTCTCTCTCTCTCTCTCTCTCTCTCTCTCTCTCTCTCTCTCTCTCTCTCTCTCTCTCTCTCTCTCTCTCTCTCTCTCTCTCTCTCTCTCTCTCTCTCTCTCTCTCTCTATGTCTTATGTCTCATTCTCTTTATATATATATATAGATATAATATATATATATTATATATATATATTATATATATATCATATATATATATATATATATATATATATATATATATAAAGTATTTTAACGTATTGAAAACGGAAAAAAACTTTAAAAATATATTATATTTTCACCATTTTCTAAAATTTCTATTTCAGATATAAATAAAACTAAATAATCTTTTTCTTTTTTTTATATAAAGTTTATAGAAGTGCTAACAGCAAAGTTGTTCACCAGTCCGAACGACTCACTAATAGAGATGAGATGGGCAATGTCGTTCACCACTCCGAACAACTCACTACAAGATACTTAAGATTAACTCTTTATACTTCCATTTGCTTTAGAAAGTAGCTCAATTTGAAACATGAGGCGTCAATATCATTAAAGATACGAGATTAGAGGGACTATGATGCAAAACGTCAGCAATAAATATATTTCCATAATCTTGCGAATCTGGCATCTTTTTATATGATATT